>JAGFPH010015669.1:9908-20769 GCA_018207615.1 Philaenus spumarius
TTTTTTTTATTAAAGTTGGAGATTAACTAATAAATATTATTATTATTATCTAGAGAGAAAACTATTCGATCGATTTCGAACAAATTTGCACCAAACACGTCAATTAGGACTTTATTGACGTAAAAAGGTTTTGAAAAATTTTGAAAAACAACCCCCTTTATGGCCAAAAAACCCCCCAAATCAGTTATTATTATTATTATTATGAGCTAAACGAGAATTTTTAGAAAGATGCGGGTTTCTGTAAATGGTAGGGCACATTAAAGGCTACAAAAAAGCCAAATTTTATCAAAATCGTTAGAGCCGATTTTTAATAAAAAAATAATAACTGATTTTTTGGGGGTTTTTTGGCCAAAAAGGGGGTTGTTTTTCAAAATTGTTCAAAACCCTTTTTCGTGCATCTATACAGGCGTACTGGACATGTCTGGTGCAAATTTGGTTGAAATCGATCGAATAGTTTTCTCTCTAGCTTTGTATACTTTTATTAAAGTAGGCGATTGACTAATAAATATTATTATTATTAGCTAGAGAGAAAACTATTCGATCGATTTCGAACAAATTTGCACCAAACACGTCAATTAGTTCTTTATAGATGCACGTAAAAAGGTTTTGAAAAATTTTGAAAAACAACCCGCTTTATGGCCAAAAAACTCCCAAAAATCAGTTATTATTATTATTATTAGCTAAACGAGAATTTTTAGAAAG
Source organism: Philaenus spumarius (assembly GCA_018207615.1). Taxonomy (NCBI): domain Eukaryota; kingdom Metazoa; phylum Arthropoda; class Insecta; order Hemiptera; family Aphrophoridae; genus Philaenus; species Philaenus spumarius. The sequence goes on from JAGFPH010015669.1 coordinate 10,611, forward strand.
ATGCGGGTTTTTGCATATGGTAGGGCACATTAAAGGCTACAAATAGGCCAAATTTTATCAAAATCGTTAGAGCCGTTTTTTTATAAAAAAATAATAACTGTATTTTTGGGGGTTTTTTGACCAAAAAGGGGGTTGTTTTTCAAAATTGTTCAAAAACCTTTTTCGTGCATCTATACAGGCGTACTGGACATGTCTGGTGCAAATTTGGTTGAAATCGATCAAATAGTTTTCTCTCTAGCTTTGTCTACATACAGACATACATACAGACATACATACATACAGACATACAGACATACAGACATACAGACATTTTGTAAAAACCACTTTTTTGGACTCAGGGGGTCCCAAAACGGATATTTCCACAAAAATCTCAACATCGATTTTTTTTGCGATCACTATACTTTTTCTATACTATAGTATAGTGAGAAAGTAACAACATCGATTTTTTTTGCGATCACTATACTTTCTCTATACTATAGTATAGTGAGAAAGTAAAAATGAATTGTGAGTATGTTAATGTTATTTGTTTTATTTCATGATCCAGTTTTGTGATCCTAGTTTCAATTTACAGTGAAATACTTATATCTTTCAATTGAAGTGGTAATGTGTTTTGTGAGGGGCACAATTAATTGTTACTACTGAGCTATGTAATATATATTTAGATAGCATAAAAGCATGGCTTTAAACACCAAATCTTCTAAATTTTTCTCTAACTTGTTGGTATTTCATTTCCACCTAAAATTAAAGTCTAGTTATGCCACTAACTAAGGGATGGGTATTTAATTGCAAGCAAGTGGACAGTGAAGTTAATCCAACTGTAAACTTCAATACATCAACCTTTGCAGCTTACCTCAAATGAAGAATTATCAGCCTTGTGTTTAGGGACTGCCCCTGTACTTTCACTTGCCCTTGGCATTGTCGAACCTGGAACAAATATAAGGCTAGAAATTAAAATATTAATACGAGCATTTTACTTTATATAAAATTTGATAAATTCACTACCGCCCTCAAATACTCTCCCCCTGTTTAATTCCTTATTATTATTAAGTTAAAAAAACTTTCTATGGCAAACTACAAATTATTGGCCGAGCGAAGCGAGGTCTCAGTTTTAGCTTGACCGTTTTTGGCATTTCGTCTCACGATTAAGGCCAAACGCCTTGACTGATTGTCATGATTTTTTGCATGAATGTTCCTTATTCCTAGGCCGAGCCATGTATATATACAGTTTTTTTCCATTTTTCATTTTCAAGCCCTTAAATAAAATAAAAATGGAGGCAGCATCGTTTCTCGCAGTGTAAGTTTTTTTTCTAAAGCCAATTTGTGGCTTAACCGTAAGTTGAATTTAAAAACTAGTAATATTTTGCTAGTAGCAAATTTGATGTTCTACAAAATTGTATTCTTGATATTTTTCGTATCTCTAACAGTAAGCTCACAAAATGGCCACAAACTTCAAATTTGTTAAAAATCGTCCAAGTTTTTGTATTTTAACCATGTTTTTATACATTTATTCTTTAGATATCTTCATAAAACCTCATAATTTTATGGAGAGGGAGAGAGAGAGAGAGCGCTTCCTGCTGTCTTGCTCTTTCCTGCGCTATATCAGTGTGGCCGCTGTGACTGAGTGAGTTGTGGAGGAGGAGCCGAGATAAGGAGCGTTGCGTCGCATTAACTGAGTTGTAGTCCTTTACCAACTACATTCTCTTATTCATTTTGTTTCTTTGTTGCACCACACAGTATTTAGAGTCGAAGACGAAAAATCTATGTTAAAAAAATATGCTCGTAAATCTTGGCCACAGATATAAAAAAGGTTCATGCTATGATGTACAATGCCTGCTAAATATAAGTAACAATTTACATTGGCCATAAGTCTCCAAAGGTCAGAATAGCCACCGCCTTCAGAAATCCCAACCAAACCAACTTTCACCTAGAAATATTATGCATGACGTCACAGCTTGTTTCACTATTCCTAACCTTGAATTTGAAAATTAATTAAATTATTGGGTTAGAAATCCATAAAAAGTAGTTACTCACCAGCAACTTGTAATGCATAAAATGAAACTGAGTGAGATATGATAACTGGTTATGGCTGTTTAGTTAAACATGTTTAAAATTATGACCACTTTTTAAAAAATACGAATGAAAGTGTAATGCTCATAACTAAAATGATGAAATTTGTAAATACAAAATTTTAAATGATTAAAAAAATGCAGACAATTATTAAAAAGAACAAAACCATAATACAGTAGAGTTTCACTTATCCGACATAAACAGGCCCCCGCGATGTCGGATAATAGGGAACAGTTAAGAAAAAATGAGTAATAGCAAAAAATGTTATACTGTAATTTTCCAAACTAATGACGTGCAGTAATTACAATTTTTAACCCTCCCCGTGGCAGCCTGCCCAAAGTGACCTCAGGCGCAGGATGCAGCCATTTCGAACACATGCGAGAATTTGCATATTCCTTTATTTATAATCATCCAATCGTAATACATCCGGCACCGTTGGAAAGGAAATCAACTAAACTTAAATTTTTGTATTCAAAACTTTTTCGTAAAACGTATATTTACATATGTAATCATCGTTCTAAATATGCAGATCGGGTTACAGCTGTTTGCATACAATTGTACTATTATTTCCCACTTCTTACACCTGCAAGACCATCTACAGAAGTATTTCTATCGAGATTATAAATATACCAATGGATTCGTCAAGATTTTATCTTTCTAATAGTGCCTTCCAACCAGATGTCACTATTTTACACAATTTATGACAAAGATTTCTGTAAACCCTTGCGATTGGACAGTTTTCAACCAATGAAACAGCAAATTTGTCAACCGATATAACGTCTACAATATCATCTTTTGACAGATTTCTTTTCACCATTTTGTAGAGAATAAATTGATCTTTCTAACGGTGGGAAATAAACTAGAAATAACCACGTAATTTACATGACAATTCCTGCGACCGGGGAAGTTTCATAATCATTGATGTCATTTTGTTATTCAAACAAACACTTATCAGTCGACCAGTGACCGGTGCAAAGGTAGCATGACCTAAAGCCAACTGTTTTAAAAATGTTTAAACTGTGTTTTTTGTTTTTAATTTTATATGTGCAATAATTCGTGTTTGGTATGTGTGTGTTTGTTAAATTATGACGTGCTCACATGTGAGTAAAATTTATTTAAATTGTATAAAACCTGAAGATGGGAACGTGTTCCTGAAACGCGCGTAGTTTTACACTACAGAAAATAAGTTGCAAGATGGAAAAAAGGTATATATATATATATATATATATTAATATTGTACATATACATTACTTAGTTGTTAAACTATTGCAACTGGAGACATAAAAATTAATTATACCTAGCTGTGCTCCAGACATTTCCTTGTAGAGTGGACTGCGGTCATACTTCTCTAGCTTCTTAGCTTTTTCTAGATCTTCTTTCTTCTTTTCAATCTTAACAAGAAATTTTTGTTGAATTATATTTACTATCAGCAATAATTATCTAGATTAGTAATTTTTATTGTTTTTTAATAAAATATTAACTAACTATACTGATATTATAACTGATATTAGCTTTATTTTTTCAGTATCTTACTTGATAATTTAAACTGTTTCACCTACAATAGTGAGTTAAATCAAAGAAAAAAGACTAAATTTCAATTTATTTCACCAGAACAAAAGCATCACATACAGGACCACTACATTGCTTATAATGGACCAAAAAAGGTATACATTTAACTTTTAGTGTTCTGTACGACTGTGTGTCATCATTTATTTATTTTTACCAATTTTAAAGCTAGCAATATGAAATGTGGCATAGCCATAGAACCTGCTTGCCTCTACCTACTCCAAGGGTATAAAGTAGAACAATATTTGTTTATTTTATTATTATAGTAACCCCTTCCGACATCAATAAATTACCAGAAAACTGACATTGGCAAATTAATCCGTCATCCACTTTCAGTCCAAATTTATTTTGTTTTGTGTCACATTTATTTTTTAAAAGTAGTTTGTACTATAAAAATAGATTTCTGTACAAGGGGTCAATATCTGTCTTTTGTGGACAAGTGGAGTATTATTTAAAAGGGCTTATTTTTCTATTTTTAAACACAGCTGCTTTTCCCATATTTTCATTAAAACAAATCATGAAAAACAAGAGAAAAATACATCTCCCCTTTATTTCCAAAGTTTCTTGTATAAAAATATAAAAAACTTTTTGATAAAAATATTATATGGGAAAAACAAGCACTCTGCGGCCGTCTATATGTCACTGGTGTTTAACTATTATGGACATTTTAAATTGTATGAACATAAAATTTGATCAAATACTAATAAAATTTGCATGCCAAGACATAGCCCAAGAGTAAAAAATATTCATTTAAATTGTTATTCAGATTTTATTAATACTTTAAAAGGTGAAACTCACACTTGAATAATATCAAAAATAGGGATGGGTCGATTCTCAAATTTATCGATTCCGATTCCAAGAAATCGATTCCCGATTCCGATTCCATCGATTCCAATTACCATAATTTTATTGTAAAGAGAAGTAAACATTGTTATTTAATTTTAACTGCATGGTTTTTTTTATTTTAATGTTAATTGTTAATATTGTTATTGAACTAAGAGCAACTTGCATAAAACTGCCGATTTGGATTCATTAAAAAATGTATAATTTTTTTTCATTTTACTGCACCGAAAAAGCTGTTTTCTATACCTGTGCACAAGGACGTAGGAAACACAGACATGCAAGTCCTTATTTTCCGTGCACAATACTGTAAAATCAGCTGTGTAGGGATCAGTAAATTTACCGTCCTTTAGCTGATTTCACAAATAAGAATAAATGTATCAGTTTTAAGTAAACAGCTGATTTTACCACCGTTCTCCAGCTTATTTTACAAATAAGAATAAACATCTGTTTTATGTAAACAACTGATTGATTTTGTCAATGGAGATTAACAGAAAAATCAAACAAGTTTAATCGTTTTTTTTTAATAAAAAGATGTTTTGATTAAAAATATGTTTCTTTTTCGGTGTAGTATAATGATAAATATCGTACGTAACTCGTCCGGTAAGTTTTTCCGTGCTTGCACTGAAAATCCCGCACTCGGCTGCGCCTAACCCGGGAACTATCATGCTCGCACGGAAAAACCCTATTTACCGGGCTTGTAACATAAAGAGTAAGGGTGTAACTTTTTAAGGATAACTTAAGAACAGAAAAACCATATAAAATAAATATCAGTAGGGAAAAACGTAAAACAATTTTAATTTGATGTATGTAGACATTTTCCCCAGTAAAATGCGTAGGCTGTTATTTGTACACAAGAAATCTAGACAGGTAGGCTCAAGGTTAACCACTTATGGTTTCGTTCCTTATCGTGTCTATTTATAGAATTAGGGTGTCTACCGTGACGAAAACTAACACATTTTATAGATCGGTAACGAAAGTTTAAAGTAATAATGCTATTTGTTTTAGGTCAGGTAAAACATTTTGGACATTTTTAAGACTAACGTTACCCGTGATTGATGATTTTTGTAGGAGTCCCGACGGAATGCCTTTGTTTTACTTGTTATTCATTCAAGAAAATTACTACATTTAATTTCCACTTTTTCTAAATTTTACAACTGTTGTCTAAATTACATTATCGCGGACCTTAGCTGTTGTAATTTAAATTAAGGTTTACGCCGGCGTTTTCTAAAATTACCGCTATTAATAATCGGCGACATATTTTTTTGATGACATTCTTCATTTTATTTTAAATAATATTTCACCAATGGTAGTTCATGTTCATAAAATTGGCACAAATTGTATTCGGGCATCGATTTTTTGCGGGCATTCACTGTGGTACTTAAATTATGTTTTAACGCTATTGTATTTAACGCATTGTTTTTATTAAATTGGACTAGGTTAGTTGTATTTGGGTAACAATTTCTTATACGGACATTCCATTGTTCTCGGAAGTAGGTTTATTCGCGGACATACGCTGTTGTATAATTGCGATCGAATGCCAGCGTTTTATAAAATTAGCGCTAATAATATTCGGACGTCGCATTCTTTTGCGGACATTCAGCATTTTATTTTAAATAATATTTCACCAGTGGCATAAATTTGGCACAAATTGTATTCGGGCATCGATTTTTTTGCGGACATTTTAACTGATATTTCATACATTTTGATTAACTGTATTTGGATTTCGTCATCTTTCGTAAAAACTCACTGTAGTATATTAAATTTTGTTTTAACGCCAATATTTCATGAAATTACTGCTAATTTTGTATTCGTGCGTTAATTTCTTCCATGAACATTTCGTTTTTTGTTGGTGTCGGTATCGAAACATCACTAGTTTGCAAACACACAAAATAATTGCTAGTAACGGTACGGCTACTTCGGCTACTCTATTACTTTGGTGCAGTGAAGATTCTCCGAATACTTCGTATTGGAATGAAATGGGATGTAACGACTAATATAACGAGGAAATATAAACCGGGGACGTGGCAATCGGCGTACCGAACGTATTTGCAGAGATTGGTGGTGGCCGGGCTCGGAATCGATGGAATCGGAATCGACTCGATGCCAATTCCAGTGCCGAGAATCGGTGGAATCGAGAATCGACCCATCCCTAATCAAAAATATGAAACTTATCTTGTCCATATTTATTTTAAATGATACCACTTGAATATGTGCCCCATTAAAAACTATTCAGCTACGTACTCACAACAATAACTCTTAAATAAAAAAACAAAAAGCTGACTGCAAAGACTAAAATAGTTAATGAAGTTTAAGATTTTTTCTAAAAAGCTACTTGTATGTAATATATACAGTAAAACTTGGTTTTAGCGGCCTCTGCTGATGCGTCAACTCGGATATATCGTCATTGTTTTTAGCCTCCGGTCGAATGGTTATCTATAACGTTAACACAAACCCCTGTTTTAGAGTCAATAAATATTTTAACCATTCGGTTGTAGCGTCATAAGTCTATGATATATTTTATTTTCATTAAAATACTTATATTTTAATGTTATGTAAATATATTAATATTATACTGTATTGAAAGTCACCTATTAATAAGATCCAATGGCACTGAACAAATAAATGAATAATCGACTGTATGTAACTAAACTTGTGACCTCTCAAGCAAACAAAAATACGCTTCAACATTGGTTCGGTCCCTTTGTTGAAACTATAACCAAGTTTAACTGCATAAACAAACGCACAAATCTTTACACTCCTATCATAATTGAAAAATGAATCCAATTAACCCATCATATTAAAATGTTCTTTATCTGGGCATCACAAAGTTACAACCCCCCCCCCCCCCCACCTATACCTTGAAACACCATACAGCATAAAAATAAAAAATGCAAAAAATAAATAAAATAAAATGCACCAAGAATGTACATTGAGTATTCTCCTGCACTCTATCTGGGCATTGACAATCTTAATACTTTGTTTATTTGTCTTAATGTGTCACAAAACAAAAATATCCATTTGCCGCTGATCAAGCGAAGTCTACAAGGCTTTATCCATTTGCCACGTGTGAATGGTTATAAACATAATTTCTTTAATTGTAATAATTTTTTTACCTCTTTCATATATTTAGCATGACTTTTTGCTTGTTCGTTATAATCATCTTGAAGTTTCTGCACCATTCTGTCTCTTGCTTCAGGACTGAGATCTACAACATAATAATTGTTGTAACAATAATATATGTTGACATAAATTTGGTCCAGCTTTAAGATTATTAAAAATTTAACAAATGCATGAAGTTTGTTAACAAATTAATAATATTTTTCTGCTTCTCAAATTAACAAATTGATAAATCCAAGATTAATGGAAGAAATATAAATATTAATCCTCTAACGCCCCCTAACAACTTCAATCAACAGTTGTTAGTTTTCTGCATTTCGACCAACAGCAGCAATAATTGTTAACACTGTTATTGACAGTTGACTGTTGTTTTATTGACAGACAATTTACAAAATGATTTAGTCACTTCACTAAATGGAAGAGGTTGGTTTCCATCAGTATCTAGTCTATTTTATGATATTATGGAGGGACTGAGTAGTCAATAGTTACGCTCAACTGAAATCAAAATAAATTTGCTTGAATTTTGAGTATTTCTAGTTTCTGCTCATGTCCTCCTGGTAGCAGGTCACTAGACTATAGAAACGGAAACCAATTTTAGACAGATTCAACAATCAATTCAGGCATAAACAACATAACTAAATCAAAACGGAAAGTACAGAAAGCAGCTAAATCTTAAAGACTCTTTTGCTGTGGTATTTAGATACCAAATAAACTTTCAAGACTAAAAATCTGATTGGAAAATTAAATCTCACAGGGTCTTATTGAGGTACTTAACAGACTACTAGGAAAAAGATACTTTATTTAAGACTAAAGTGTTTTTTCCTTTTTCTAAACATGATTTTGTCTTTTACACATGTCAGAGATATAAGGTGCAAGATATAAAAAGAACAGTCAAATGTAAATGAACATACTTCATGAATATAGTTTACAATTAACTGATACAATCTACAAACCTCTTGTGAAATCATCACGAAGTCTATGACCTACATCATAAGCGCTGCAAAATCGCAATCTCATCATTTTTTCTTGTAATTTCTGTATTTCTTTCTGAAACATAAACCATATTAGGACATTTTTAGCCACTTAATACCTTAAATTGGTTTTCTAAAATAAATTTTGTAGTAAGGATTACCGGTACTGTTGTAAAGTAGACTTATTTTATCCACTTGAAACGATTTAGATTTTCTATTAACTTTTACTTAAAATAATGGCAACTCTTCAAAAAGCTTAGGTTTTCATCCTACCTAATACATTTACAAAACTTTGTTGTAGAATATTTATGTTTTGCTTCAACTTCAATAATCCAGTATTTTATTTCTTTTTGCTTTCAGTTACTACGTAATAATTTGTAACGTCTTCAATTTTATTAAAGCAATATGCTTCCAATCTGACCATAAGATTTCTTTGTTAATGTTTATAAAAAAGTGAGCTTAAAATAAAATTATCAATTAGTTATCTAGAGCTAGTGAAAAAGCAAAATACCACTGTCACATGTTGATCACTGGAATCTACTAGTATAGATCAAAACAGTGGGAGAACAGAAGTGAACATTTCCGATAGACTTATTGTGAATCATGCCCATTGCAAAAAAGTGACATTCTATGAGCTTAGAACTAGAATAAAAAGTGCATTAAGTGTAATTCATACGAGATCATGCAATAAAAAATAGTATTTCCACCAACGGAATTCCGGTAAAGATAAGATATTATCAGCCAGTCGTTCTTCTTCCTTGAGTAAAAAGGTCGCATATGTGTTGAAAAGATTTGGACAGAAGTCCGTAAAAGTAACTATTAAACAATTATAAAGTTTATATTAACATTAAAATGGTTTAGTTATGATTGCTGCTTATAAAGAAAAATTCATCAACATCTAAGTTCACCTACTGAGTACCCTTCAGTCCTACAGACACAACCCCGAGGAGGTAAATAGCTTTGCTGAAAATTAGACAAGGAAATTCATTTTAATTTCATAAAAGTACATTTTTTTTGTAACGGTAGTAACATTGCAAATTATAATATACCTAATAATCTTAGAAAGTTTATTTAATATGCCAACTGTAATAATATCTAAAAACAAAATATAAAACAGGATAATTCATTAAAAATGGTGCAAAATAAATCAGCTTTGTTTTAGGTTTACTTTGTAATGTTATAAACAGTTGCCATTCACAATAATGAAAGAATTTGTTACTAAAGGTGGGTACACAAGGAGCTGCATATTTTATAAGCATGTGTAATATTAGTCAATCCAACCTGTTTAATCAATTATGCTTGATCATAGGAACGTAGTCTTAGAGAATAATTGAATTTTCAACCTCCATGCTTGAACATCATGCTTTCACAAGACTACCTACATGTAACGTGTTTGTGCAAGCAAAGGAACATCAGTTACGAGTAATCTGTCATAGTGGAAGTTAATTATTGTTCTACCATTACTAGTTATCTACAGAAAGGGCACTGAGAGCTGCTTGAGTACTATATTTGCAATGACTCACTACTATCTTATTCGTTGCTACTAACTTGTTAATATTTTCTAAGAAAAATAAGGTATAATATTTTGATACAAA
>JAGFPH010015671.1:0-10753 GCA_018207615.1 Philaenus spumarius
CACAGAGAAGATCGCGTTCCGATTCCCTCACATGCCATTGTGTAACTACGGCCGTGGAAGATTGCATGTGCAACTAAACACACAGATAAGCTACACGCGCAATTTAACACAGATGCATATCGAAACGATTTAAACTCATTTCATACGTAGGTTAGTTGTCTGGCGTGCATCGCGGAGTACACGAACTCCTTGTTTTTAACTTCGCTGATTAGTTTGGTTTAACTGAAATTGTTTAAACTGTTATACGGCTGAGTACAGAATACTAAACAAGTTGGACGGAATGACGGTACGGTTTATTGAAATTCTTTGAATGTTTACCGGACGGAAATGTAATGTTGTTTATTTAAATCCGTTTTAAACAGATGGAAAAGCGACCTCATTGCAGCTCTTTGGTTATTAGCGAATAGGAAACATGAGCTATTGCAGTGACCCTTATATTGAAACCTAAGGTCGGGAGTAGTAAATGAGCACCGATCATGGTCCCGGACACGTTTTGGGGTGTATTAAAAGTTTCATTATGTGCATTTTAAGTCCGATTTGGTTCAAATTTGGTACGCATGTTGGTTGTCCACGTCGCTCGGACAAGTTCGTTAGCCAAAAAAAATTCAACAATCGGAAGCACGTTTTTTGACCGGAAGTAACTATTTTTTTGAGATTGTTCATGCGAGAATTATTATTTTTTTTTTCTACAAACATAAATGCAGGATGTTATTCTGCACATTTTGTTTTTTTACGCGACCTTATAGCTCGTTTGGTTCCCCCAAAATCGATCAAAACGTAAAATACCATAGAAGTACCCGGTTCAAAGCCATGTGGTGGATTCCACCGTGGGGTTGGCGTGCGAAGCACGCAATTCATTGTGCATTGAAGATATCCCCGACACGGGGGTTGGCGTGCGAAGCACGCAATGCATTGTGTATTAAAGGTACTCCCAATATGCGGAATGGCGTGCGAACTATTTTGCAGCTATTCAGCACCGTCGTGAATAGACCAATTTCCCAAATTGTTGGTTTAAACCCTAAAATCGTATAAAACTTTATTTTGGAATTCGCTCAATTCACGTCAGAGGTTCAGCTTCGTGGTCGAAATCTTTATTCTAGAAATCTTTCAATATTGATACATCCTTTTTGTTGGGTCGTTAGTAAAAGCCATCTTTTGTGTTGCATGTATTCAATTAGTGATTGTGTTTCGAGTTGTAAGTATTTTTCCGCGTCTCTCAATCGTCGCGTCGTGTCTGCATAACTCACAAAGATTGTTGTTTAAACCATCAGAAACGGGGGAAAGCTGGGTTCTTGTTTGATTCATTTTCTTCGAACATATGAATACAATTACACACTTGTACTGAAACGAATGCCTTCGTCGAGTCGGCCTATACATTCCACAGATACTTCTCAGCACTGGTAAAGCTGTGACCTGAGGCAGACAATTTAACCTCCTGCTTTTACCTAACCCAGGTAAGCATGCTTCAGTGAAGCGACGATTTTATCAAATAATTTACTGTACTTCTAAAATAACTAGCTGGCCCGATACGGCTTTGCACGGATAGACAAATCAAAGTTAAATGTACATTAACAAAGAAAATATATTACACTGCTTATTTATCATGCGGATTTTTAATAACGTTAACCTCCCGAACCCGCCTAAATTTCGAATTTTTTGAAAACATTTCTTGGCGAGCACCTAGGGCCCTAGAGGAAGCTACCTACCAAATTTCATTCCAATCCGTTCGGTGGTTTTTTTTTTTAGTAACTTTGACCCCCCAAACCCCACCTAAAATTTCGAATTTTTTTAAAACCTTTCTTAGCCAGTACCTAGGACCCTAGTGGAAACTACATACCAAATTTCATTCCAATCCGTTCGGAGGTTTTTGAGATTTCGTGATGAGTGAGTCAGTGAGTGAGTGGTATTTGGATTATAGATACTGTATATAGATTCAACCACGCAGCTGAACCACTGACGTGAGTTGAGCGAATTTCCAAAATTTAGTTTACACGTTTTAGGGTTTCGACCAACTATTTGGGAAATCGATCTACTCATGAAGGCGCTGAATAGCTGCCTGTGTGTATGAAATATATTAGTAGAATTTGTTTGCTCCTGAGCCTCCAACTCATGCGCTTTTTCGTTCCACTCGCTAAGCGAGTTTACCCTTCGGCATTACGGCCTCGGGTTATAAACTGCTTAGCTTTGCTCGCAGAGTACAAACTCGGCCGTTGGGCCTCGGTTCAGAAGATGCCCATACGATAAAATCCCCACGTGCTTTATGGTATGTACGTTTTGATCGTTTTTGGTGGAACCAAGCAAGCTATTTAGGTCGTGTAAAAAACAACATGTGCAGAATAAAATGATATATTTATTTATTTAGGTAAAACTCTGAAAAAGTTTCATTCTCGTACGAAAAATCTCAAAAGATAGTTACTTTAGGTCATTAAACGTTCTTCCGATTGTTGGAGTTTTTTTTTCTAACGAACTCGTCCGAGCGACGTAGACAACCAACGCGTGTACCAAATTTAGACCAAATATGACTTAAAATGCGGCCGCTAGAGTGCGACACAAGGACGAGAGTGTGCACAGAGCTAAAGGAACGTTATGAAAGAGAAGGCGAGCACTTCCTCAACAAAATTTTAACTTGTGATGAAACTTGGATTCACTTTCATGAGCCAGAATCAAAAAGGCAAAGCATGGAGTGGAAGCACACCAGCTCACCTGTCAGGAAAAAATCAAAACACAAGCATCAGCAGGAAAAGTCATGTTGACGGCGTTTTGGGACGCTGAAGGTCCAGTTTGCGATTATCAGCGAACAATAAACAGCCAATACCACTCGGATATGCTTTTGAACAAGGTGAAGCCAGCCGTGAGAGAGAAACGTAGTGGATCTCGGAGGAGAGGTGTGATTCTCCAGCAAGACAACGCACGTCCTCAAACTGCTCAACTAACACGCGAAACTATCGGCAAAATGGGCTGGGAAGTATCTCCCTTACAGTACCGATTTACACCTAGTGATTTCCATTTGTTTGGTCCACTGAAGGAGGCATTACGTGAGAAGAGGTTCCAGGATAACGAGGGCGTCAAACAGCTGGATAAAGAGTTATTTACAGCCGGTATAAAAAAGCTTGTAGTCCGTTGGAACAAGTGCATAAATCTACAAGGGGATTATATTGAATTGTAGAAAAAGCATTGTTTTGTAAAAATAAACGGTTTTTTTTCTCCAGACCAATTTGTCTCTTTAATTATTGAATGAATCGTATTTGTATGAAATCCTAAAAACGTTTATAAACGATCTTAAAATAGTACTTTATTAATGTTTTACCTACGGAGTGATTTCTAGTGTCATCAACAGAAGTGTCGGTATATAGGAATAGTTAGACGCAGGCCTAGGCGCCAGCTTACCTTGAATGCATTCTTTACAAGAGTTATAAATAGAACTTGTCTATTATAGTCACACTTCCTGTAGTATTTACTTAATTATATCTTACAATTGCATTTAATGATTTATAATCAGTTATTGTTTTATTGAATGGTTCGTGGCCGTTTTTTGTCAATGTAATTTATAAAATATGTTTTCCTGTTAAGTGGTTTAAAGAATGCAGTCTCACAATTAATAAACTTTTGTTTGTTACGGGCGTTTCTGTTTCTCAATGTTCCAACATGCAAGTTTTTATATTTCACTTTTTACTTTCTCCCCCTATACCATAGTATATGGAGAAAGTATTGTATTCGTCAAAATTTTCGAGTTTGAGTTTTTGGTGGAAATATCCGTTTTGGGTCCCCTGAACCTAATAAAGTGGTTTTCGAAGTGATGTCTGTGTGTGTGTGTGTGTGTGTGTGGATATTATTAGACCTAGAGCCTAAACCAGTCGTCCGATTGTGATGTGAAATTAGGTATGGAGGTACTAATCCACGGTATCTCCAGGCGTTTTTTTCATTTTTGTGAATTTTTGATTTTTAAGGGTAATTTTTCCATAAAAACCCTTAAAATAACGGAAAAATCAACTTTTCTCAAAAACGGCTCTAACGATTTTGATTAAAATTTTATAGTTTATTAGTGACCTAAAGTACCATAAACTATAAAATTTTAATCAAAATCGTTCGAGACGTTTATGAAAAAAGTTGGGTTTTCCGTTATTTTATGAATTTTTATGGGAAAATTACTCTTAAAAATTAAAAAAATTTGGTATTTTGAATTATTATTCTACTGATGAAAAGGTAGAGTATGTTATAGTACTTTGAGGGAGAAAGTATGTGTCAGTTTCCTGATACCGTTTATTTAATGTACAATCGGACGAAAAGTAATTCGATTGAAGAGACGGGTTCAAACCTAATAAATATAAAAAAATAGCAAATTCGTTATTACATAAGTGTTAAGCAAAGGAGTTATTAATAATTACTTATTACAAACATTATTATTGACATGTAAGCGGGCCCGGAAGTGGGGTGGGGCACGTGCCCGGGGCGCAAAAATGGGGGGGGGGGGTGGCAAAATTTGAAAAGTTAAAAACAAAAGTTATTAAAAACTTTTTCCAAATCATATCACAATCATTATTGATTAATTTTATTTTATTTTTTTGCATAATTAATAAACTTGTTATACTGTAAACCAAGTTAATTCTTAAATTGTATAAGACACAAGAATTAACGCAGCTCATGGGTCTGGAGTGAGTGTTATGCGTACTACTGGTATGAATTAGTAGCCTGAGCGCTTTGTCGGGGGTGGGAAAATAGCGCGGGCTTGACGCGATGCGCCCGCCCTATCCCTTAAAATGACATTGGGCTGTGGGCTCTCTGTTGCCAGGAGCCAGGGCTACAGTTGTGTTGTCTGCGTGTGTTTCTACAAACCGACAGTTGTTTTTTTATTTATTTATTTACTTTGGACAAAATAAACAGCAAGTTTGGATTTTTGAATGGAGTTCAAATCAAAGTTTACTGTAGTGCAATAAACCTAAAATTTAAAACTTCCTCTCTGCTTTTAAAAAACTTCCTCTATAAAAACCGTAAAAGATGTCCGATTGAAATGGGACAGAAACAGAAATGTTTGTTACGTCGTTGTTTCGTTAAGGGTTTGCTGTAGTGGCGGCCATCTTGGATTTGTATCCCATAAGAGCAATGTTAAATTTCAAATCATTTATTTCGTTTACTTTTTATCGTAAAATTGTTTGCAAGGTCCCATTTTAAGCACAGTCACAATACGCATCCGTCTTGCAATTTACATTTTTTTTTAAATGCTTTTGATTTGTTATATAATTGACATTTTGTAAGTACAAAGTTTGAATTTTTTTCCTAACACAGTAAAAAATTAATAATGAAAAATAATTTGCAAGCCGGATCCGAAATTTTATAAAGAATATTCAGTTTTTTTCCAACACTCAATTACAAAAGTTAGACTTATAAAATGGTTTGAAATGAGACAATGTCAAAGCGTTCAGCTGCAAGAAATTGCACTGTTTAGATAGGGATACAGTGAGAAGCGGTTGCGTTTCCGGTTGCTTTCTCGTTTATTGGAGCAGACCCTTAATATGAACTAGTGAATCAGTATGTCACATTATAATTAGTTTTATTATTGAACTAGGGCGTTCAAGGAAGCGTCGCTAATATGATTGTAAAAGGGTCTATTGCGGACGGGTGGCCATAAACCCTCCAGGTCAGTTTGGGCTGCCTCAAGTGAGTCCGTCTCCACAGCGCCGGGTGGTCTACCTGGCATAATCTGACAGTTTTGACAGCCGAATTGGAATTCACAAAAGCAATGAACCGTGGTAATGGCGAGATACGCCTCGAATTCTAAAGTAACATAATGAATTTATGTAATTTTATCTCGTACTTTTGAGATGCTCGCAGTTAATCTTGAATGACTGTGTAGAGCCACTTATGTATTACTAGAATGATTTGGTTTAACATTACAAATAAAATCAAGGATTGACGCAAATATTACATACATTTCATTGCAGACATTACCTAACCTAACCTAATCTTACCAATAGTAATAATAATATTATAATATATAATATATTTATATAATAACTAGTATATAATAATTATAATTATTATTATTATAATACTCCTCGAATTCTAAAGTAACATTGTATTTTTAGTTTAATAAACATATGACAAATATTTACTCATTCACCGATTAAAAAAACAAAGCCAGAAGGCCGTTTTTTATATTACTGAACTTGATTTGTAATGTTAAACCAAATCATTCTATAGCCCGTCTCAGGTTAAGTTGAGGCAAGCAGGGTGGGTAATTAGGGTCGGTTTCAACCGTCATAAAACTGACCCTTATTAATGCCGCCTGAGTGAACCTGTAGGACACTCTAGTTTAAAATTGCAAGTTTGTATGTCTTAAGTGAAAATGAAAAAACGATATCATATTTCGTTTTATGATACTTTCCTGATAATTTTGATACCAAATTTGATTACATTTGGCCAACTTTGAGCTGTACTAGCATTATAAACTTTCTTAGTTGAATCAACATTACTAATATGGTTTACAACAATAAAGCCACAAAAATGTACTAGAGAAGTTCATATTTAAATATGTAATAAATAATCATTATTTGAGAAAAAAAACTCGATACTGTATCGTTATTTACCATAATACACACAATTGTGTGTTTGTACCATAGTAATAACATATTATAATTACCATTTGTGATAGTTAAAACTTTCTCTCTCTATTGTTTTTCTTAAAGTAAAATAGGTTGTGGGTGTTGAGTGCTAAGATTTTGTGCAATATCTCTTATTGCAACTGAGTAAAAAATTAATAAAGTTAACTGTTTTTTACTATTTATATCATACGTTTTTGAAAACAATAAAACAGTTTTTGAAAATGTATTTAGAAATAAACATCCGCATATGACAGTACTTCAAAATTAAACCTAATTTTTAAATTTATTCCACGAATTAACAGAAAAAATGACTTACTCTGTAGCATTGCTCTTATGGGAATCAGATTCAATATGGCGGACAATGTAGCGCCCCCTTAAGTCGGCCGATTAACATGGTACATGTATTATGGTAAATAACGATATAGCATCGAGTTTTTTTCTCAAATAATGATTATTTATTACATATTTAAATATGAACTTTTCTAGTACATTTTTGTGGCTTTATTGTTGTAAACCATATTAGTAAAGTTAATTCAACTAACAAAGTTTATAATGCCAGTACAGCTCAAAGTTGGCCAAATGTAATCAAATTTGGTATCAAAATTATCAGGAAAGTATCATGAAACGAATTATGATATCGTTTTTTATTTTCACTTAAGACATACAGACTTGCAATTTTAAACTATAGTGTCCTACAGGTTCACTCAGGCGGCATTAATAAGGGTCAGTTTTATGACGGTTGAAACCTACCCTAATTACCCACCCTGCTTGCCTCAACTTAACCTGAGACGGGCTATAGTAATATATAAGTGGCTCTACATAGTCATTCAAGATTAACTGCGAGCATCTCAAAAGTACGAAATAAAATTACATAAAAAGTACATAAAATTAATTATGTTACTTTAGAATTCGAGGCGTATCATGTCTGCAATGAAAAACATTACGGATTAATTTTAAAAGAGAAGATATTAACCCACGTCACTTCTCACTGAGCAGACCCTTTGATAATTTATGGCCTCGTTGCTGTGGAGACGCCACCGCCTCTAGTTAGGTTGGAACCTAGATATTTAACCTAACCTATTAGATAAGCACGCAACGGTTCCTAATAGATAAGAACAACAGATAAATAAATACAAGAATATACTGGCTGTTTCAACTTGGTTCATAAATTATCTGTATTATTTTGTATGTCTAAACAATGTATGCAAACGAAGTGGGTCTACTAGTTATTATCTAATATAAACTATTTATTGGTATGAGGGAATTCGGAGGGAAATATCCCGTACCTGTGTCAGGTAGAAAAGTTGGTGAGTTTGTATGTCGCCGACACCCCGGCCTGTCCCTTGTTTACCTGTACCTTGTTGGTCAGTATTTATATTAGAAATGACCCATAAAAAGTTGGGCAGTTTGTACGTAGCCGGTTGGAACGACCTATACCAAGAAATTATGTTTTCAGTTTTTGTTTTTTTTTTTTCAATAACTCGGTTATCTTTTAAAATACAGAAACGACAAAAAAAACATTTCGTCTGTCTATAAAAAAGAAAATTATTAGCCTCCATTTTGAAAATCATTAAGATAAATTCTCGGTGTTTAGTACACTTGTAAATCGCAACACACAAAATGCTTGTACCAAATTTGAACTCAATATCTATTTCTGGAGTTACAGTGAGTTTTTATTTAAAAAAAACAAAGTAGCGGATTGCAATTAAACTCAGCTGAATTCAAAAAAAGTTACTGAACATTTTAAATTTATTTCAATGTATAGCAAGCTAGGTTTTTGCGGCACCCTGTATATATAGCCCTCAATACCGATGTCCTCAAGACACGAGTCTGCACAAAATTATTCACTTGCAACAAGTTTGCCTTCTACAAATTGTCGCCCTCCAGGTGTGTATTGGATAAAAACGCGACGTTTGCTGCGTTCAAGTAGCTTTCATTGCCGCTAGCTCTCTGCACCAGATATGATCGCTTCCCTGTCTGGTCGTTTTACTTTGGGTAAACCAATTTACGGTTTCATTTGTGGTGAAACAACTGCTTCTGTAATTATCAAAACATGTGTGTTAAACCCTCGCCAAATTAAGTATTATTTTTGAAAACTTTGCGTGTTTTCAGTCTTGCGTTTGAGTTGATGTCTCATTGTAATCAGAGGTTATGGCATAGCAAGGCCGTAGCGGGGGGGGGGGGTCGAAACCCCCCCAAAATCCCGAAATTGAGTAGTAAAAATTAATACTAGGTTTAAATAGTGCAAACTAGGTTTAAACTATAAAATAGACAACACAACAGAGGATCTAGCAAAATATTTTACACGATTGTGCATTGCATGCATACTGATATTTAGATTTGCTTGATTAAACTACAACGTACAATACACACGGATGCAGTAGGTTACAGCATTACTCTCTTGTGAGCTTGATCTGATCTGTTAAATAAGAAAACTATGAAGGTTCAACAAAAATACTTTACTCTAACAAAACACGCAGCATTGTGTATTGAAAATTCTCCCTATACGGGGGTTGGCGAGCGAAACACGTAATTCTCAGTGTATTGAAAATTCTCCCCATACGTCGGTTGCCGTGCGAAGCACGCAATACATTGTGTATTGAAAATACTCCAAAACGGGGGTTGGCGTGCGAATCACGCAATGCATTGCGTATTGAAAATACTCCCAATATGGACCACTTAAACATTGGACTATCGGATGTGTGAATCAGAGTGGCTAATATGTTTCCGTGAAGTGAGTAATTAACAGTTTAAGAATTTCCGGGGGTTAGAATAACGATGCAAAAAATATTAATAACACAACCTGTTTATTTCATACTTTAACAATATGTTCAGAAAATACACAAATCCCGAAAAAATATGCGCGTGGTGGTACCGTAATGATATGAAACACAAGCTTGCCTTGTGACATTAGTTGCTTGAAAAACATGTAACTAATAAACTATATTTAAATACTGTATTATTTAATAATATTGTTATGTATACATTTTTGACAACATTGAATTTAATATCGTTACACAGAACCAACTCGATATTGTTTGGTTTTTTTACCACATTATGTCGTGTTTGGTATCATTCTTCTAGTTTGTTCATGTACTTTTCAAATAGTCGATGGAAATTTCCAAACTGTGATCATAAAAGGAAAGTTAATTTCATAGTGGGGATGCAGAAGCGAGACTCATTAAGGAATCAACTGAGTGCGGAAGCGAGGGCTGGGGTTAGACCCGATGTAGTGCCATCTCGTCCAAGTGCTATCTCGTCCAACACCCTATTTCCTAGAAAAGAGTGCCATCTCGTCCAGCTCAGTTTTACAGTTGAATGAACACATTAATTAGTGCCATCTCGTCCAAGTGAAAACTTGACAAGGGTTGAGGAAGGCAACGCAGGTAGCCTGTGGTTGTGCGCCCTCGCCTAGCACCCTCACCGCTATCCCACCCCTTTGTATACATGTGGACACTGCCAATTTAAACCTCATTTGTATACTTGATCGGGAGGTGTAAACATCTATAGGAATATGGAGTTTTCAACCACCATAAGAGGCCAATCTAGTCTTTTATATAACGGTTTTCGGTATACAAAGAAAAATTAAAAGAAGCGCGGAGAAATTGTGTGGCGGTGTGTAAATCATACGAGTGTAAATCACGTTATATAATTGAAATTTAAAAAAACCTAAAAGGTTCGAACCTATAGTATGTAGTCACAGTATGTTTGCTTTTTACTTAATCTGGCCGATAACAGTATGATCATATTTCGTTATTATCACTTTATATAATTAAAATTAAAAAAAAAAAACTAAAAGGTTCTAACCTATAGTATTTAGTCACAGTATGTTTACTTTTTACTTAACCTGGCCGATAACAGTATGTTTGTACTTTAAAAACGTATGTACAACTTTGTAGTTGAGTTGGCTAAACTGTTCGTTTCTACGAAGTGTATAAATACTTTATTTATAAAGAAAAAAGTTAAGGTTTGTGTATTTATAGTAGTTTCGATTGACACTCTAAAGTAAACAAATACCTTGCTATTTTACGCAATGCATAGAAGACTCTTAATACAAAGAATTAAACGTTCCAATAGTTTTTGTAAACCTGTCAACTAAACAATAGCATAGGTTTTTGGACGAGATGGCACTAGTTGGCAGGTAGAGAATTAAC
>JAGFPH010015673.1:3568-20754 GCA_018207615.1 Philaenus spumarius
TATTAACAAAACATTCTGAAATGCATTCACTAATTTGTAATTATGAAAACCAAATATACCTTTAAATGAGATAATGGGTACAGTTACACTTACCCAATGCCATTTTAACCAGCATCTTGCCACGACTAGATTTCATTTTTTCTGTAAGAATGACAAAATCAATGTCATTTTGAAATATTATAAATTATATTTCTGAACATGTAACTTATTTCAACATAATAGTGTTTAACATGTGATTTTTTTTTAGCTAAAACTATGCAATCTTTAATAAGAATTATGAATTTTTGTATTTAGGCACTCTACATACTAATTATTTTGTGGGTAGGAAACAGGAACTTAACCTGTTTTATCCAATTCATAGATGCCACTGAATTAACATTATGTTCAGTTTAGTCTAGTGACTAACTTAAGTTTGATATGCCTTCCCTACACATTAAGGAGCTAATATGTAAATGAAAATGTTAAAATTGTTTCATTATACTCAAAATACAGATTGACTGTAATACTATCAGAACTACCTAAACTATTGAAAGATTCTGTAGGCTCTGAAGCTAGCCTATTGAAACTATTAGGCTCTGACTCTGATTCTTGTAGCAGACCCAGCATGCACAATTGATTTGTAAACCTTAAGTAGGCCTAATGTTTTGTTTATTATTATGGTCATATTTGAAAATATATTTCTATGGAAATTGGAGAATGTCCTTAGTATTATTCTTAGTCAATATAGTGTTTTATTTCATTTAGCAAGTCAAAAGCGTGTTTTGAAAAAATTATTTCCGTAAAGTTCGATTTATTTTACTTTTTGCATTTTATCTCGGAAAGTGACAGACTTCAAACATTTAGAAGATATAAAGTTAAAGCCTCACTAGCTATGGCATGAAATGCATAAGGTAATTAAGTCACACTTAAGTTATAATAATTTTGTTGCTTGAATTTGTAATTTGTGGCCACATACAAACTGCCCAACTTATTTTGGGTAATTTCTAATATACAAACTGACCAACAAGGTACAGGTATAAAAACAAGGGACAGGCTGGGGTGTGGGCGACATACAAACTCACCAACTTTTCTACCTGACACAGGTATGGGATATTTCCCTCCAAATTCCCTCATACCAATAAATAGTTTACATTAGATAATAACTAGTAGACCCACTTCGTTTGCATACATTGTTTAGACATACAAAATAATACATCTATTTATGAACCAAATTGAAACATCCAGTTTATTCGTGTATTTATTTATCTGTTATTCTTATGTAATATTTAACCCTACCTAACCTATTAGATAAGCATGCAACGGTTCCTATTACAACCATTACCTAAGAATAATACTAATGAATTTCAGAAAATTTCCTAAAAAAATATAACAAATAAGGCCTTAAATAAAATATTCATTAAGGTCTACAAAATGGATTTCTCATGCAGTCTCAGTTAACTGTCTGTACATTCAGGTCTACTGATTGCTACTTACCAAAAAAGTTAACTGACTTTGATAAATGAAAAACCAGAAAAGGGATTGTATTAACAGTTATATTGAATCTGAATTAAGCTTACAACTTATGCTTAAGCTATTATCAGATAATTATTATGTTAGTTTTTAAAGGTTTTTGTTGACCAACTAAAAAATTTGACCTTAATCCTTCCTAATGTTGATTATTTAGAAATATGTAGCTGTATATTAATAAGTATAGCCAAAAAACTACTTAGTATTTACGGAAAATGAGGCAATTTTAATGTTTACTAAACTATATAGGTTACTATAAATAATTCATCATTTGAACTTAATTTGTGTCACTAAGTTAGAGGTAGGCCTATAGTTATGCTTATCATTGTAGCTACATTATTTGGGAACTAATAACATTTGGGAACTTTACTAGTTTCAGTTTTTCAGTAGAAGGTAAAAGTTAAGGTTTAAATTTTATATCAAATGACAGTATGCAAAATTGCCAACATAGAAAATGGCATAGGCTCCATTTGTAGTTTATAGTTTACACATTTAATGTCAGTTAAGATCAAATCTGATGGTTTACTTACAAATACTTTTTGGTTGACTGTATATTTAAGTAGCATAGTTGGAGTCATTTTTAGGGAGATGTTCTTCATTAGATTCTCTAAATGCTGTTCTTGTCTGTCCTATGTAATATTTATTGTAGTTAGCAAGTTAGCACATTTGATTCTGTAAACTATGGACTTTTTATTATTTGGTGTTGACTTTATGCTTTAGCGAACTATACAAAATATTACTGCTACGAAAAGATGCATGTGTTATGAGTTTTTTTTTTATATAGGGTAGTAAAGTGTATTCCCAGGAAACTTATTTATTTTTAAAGGTATCTACCTCTTTGTGTTTTGTCCTATTGTTCCTCTTTTTGTGATTATGAATTAGTCTGTCTATCATTGTAATTCAATTCCCATTGGTTATGGCTATATGTTCCAACATATTCACATATTCCAGGCAATCTTCCTACTTTAAGAGGTCTGTAATGAGCCTGTGTTTAAAGCTGTTAAATGCTGATATTTTTTGGGAATATGGGTTACAAAAATAAGTGAATGGTGACGTCTCTTGTAGTCGGTTTATTGTATAATTTGTATTCAAACTTATATGTACTTTATAAAGGTAAAAATCAATAGGTCATTGTATTTAAGTCTCAGGAGTGCTACATTTTCCTTTTCAGGGTCTAGACATAATCTTTCTTTGATAAGCTTGGGTAATGTAAAGCTCGTGTAATGTTTAGCGTGTTATTATGAGGGGATGCCTTTATTTAGTCCAGTTTTCAAATGGTCCAGGTCGCCTAAATAGTGAGGAGTTATAATGTAGTCAAGAGTTTCAAAAAGTCCAGAACGTTAAATTGAATCTGGACCAAATGAAGGCTAGTGTGTATTAAAAATATGTACTGGACTACAAATAGTCCAGGTTTTAGAAAGAACCAATCAGATAACACATGGGAGGAGCTTAAATATTAGGTTATTACTTCAGGCTAGAAATATCTGTTACAGCTCTGTGACTAATATTTATGACTGTGACTTAACCTGTGACACAACCTATGTCAACTAGTGAACTAGTACAGACGAAGTTCTTGCCATATTTGCAGACAAGTACCGGTATTAAATATACATTTTATAATGTTCCCTTAATTTTGCGATTCAATTGTTTCAAGGCGAACTTAGGCCTATAAGCTTGTTGTTTTTCATGAAAACCAGTTTTTATTTAAGGGATTATGTCACAAAATATTGTTTGCTATTTTGAATCTAAGCTAAACTGCTAAACAAATGAATATAGGCTACTGTGTTTATTTTCAATAATAACAAATATACCGTAGGCCGTAGGTAGATTAAATTTCTTGTTCACATTTTAAAATGAAAATATAAACTAACTATTCATTATTTGATCGATTTTTCATCAAATTGTGTAATAATCCTGAAGGCTACTTTGAAATTAGCAAAGACATTGCAGTTTTATGTAATTATGCAAAAAGGAACCATTCCACATTGACTTTAAACTGACATAAATTGAATCAAAGTTAACAGTCAATTATTAGTCTGTTTATCGTGATGTAAATCTGGTTTTGGTTTTTTATGAAAGGTATATTTTTTAAAACAGATTAGATTTATTTTGAATAAACTGTTGTAATGTTTATACTATATTAAGCAAAATGTATAATGGTTCCTTGACTTTTACTCAAAATTGGAAGCAAAAGGTGACCATGCTCCTTGGTTTCTTTTTGTTAAACATAGTTTTTTTAAAAGAAAACTCGACATTGACAGGTTAATAAGGAACCAACAAAAGCAGTTGAGTCTTTTTTTTAAAATGTAGGAATGTTGAAAACAAAACAGATGTACTTTTTTACAAGAGTATATGAGACTTGGTTCTTTTTAGTAAAATGCAGAACCCTTTGAGCTGAACAACAAGAAGTCATATCTCAAAATTGTGGGGTTGTTACGTTTTGCATAATTACGTCCAGTTATAATGTTACAAAGTCGTTCATAACCCTTCGTAGGCGCGCAGTCATACGTGACACCGTAGCTCGCAAGCGGAGTCTCGCTCCGCAGGCCTCCGCATAGGCGCATAATAGATTTTCGGTTTTCACTAGATTTTTGTCTGTGCATTTGTATATTATGTCTATTCTATGCTTATATACATGTTTATATAAACAGCATATCAATATTATCTTATCTTATCTTCTAAAGCGAGAGATAATTGTTTGTCTGCTAAATGGATCTGGAATCTCCGTCTAAGGATTTTTCATTTTTTTATTTTATATGGGGCTTTTGGCCACGAGAAATCGATTGGAAATGGTCACCAGTCTGGGAAAATTCGTTTTCTACGTCTTTTTATTAAATTAAAAAGTGAAATTTGTCCATTTTAAACAATACAAAGCACAGCTGATGCAATAATGTTTTCAATGCCATGACAATAATCATCTGCTTTCTTTTAAACTGTATATTTTATTAGAGGTAAGCCTAATGTTGTATCTATTTATAGTTACCATGGCAACGAATACTTCTGCTAAATAAACATACCCTTTATTTAGTTGTTTTGTTATAGGCCTAACCTAAACGATGTTCACGGAAATTTGCAATAATAGTTACTGACGTGAGCGAACTAGGCCCTAGGCCTAAATCGATATTGAAATATTAAACTTTAATTTAGGCCTGACTTATTTCTGAGGCATAGCGTTGAGATTATGGTTAATCCTTTAAACTGTATTTTTATTACAGGTAAGCCTAATGTTGAATATACCCTTTATTAATTATTTAATGTTATAGGCCTAACCTCAAAACTCAATATTTATTATTGAAATCATAGCCCTGCTTATAATCGAGCTTTAGCTCGGTCTCCTGGTACTTATTAATAAAACAGGAACTTATAGGATAATAAAACAGGAATAATACATTTATTTAGCCCTTAAAACTTCTTTTACTTTCTCGCTATATTATAGTAGCCTATAGAGAAAGTATAGTGATCGAAAAAATCAATGTTGAGATTTTTGTGAAAATATCCATTTTGGGACCCCCTGAGTCCAAAAAAGTGGTTTTTACAAAATGTATGTCTGTATGTATACAAAGCTAGAGAGAAACTATTCGATCGATTTCAAACAAATTTGCACCAAACATGTCATTTAGGCCTGTATAGATGCACGAAAAAAGATTTTGAAACATTTTTTTAAATAACCCCTTTTTGACCAAAAACCCCTAAAAAAATAAGTTATTATTTTTTTAAAGAAAAACGGCTTTAACGATTTTGAAAAAATTGGCTTATTTGGTGCCCTTAATGTACCTTACCATATGCAAAAAACCGCATATTTAATAAAAATTCTCGTTTAACTAATAATAATAACTGATTTTTGGGGGTTTTTCCCAAAAAGGGGGTTGTTTTAAAAAAATTTCAAAACCTTTTTTCGTGCATCTATACAGGCCTAACTGACTGACAAGTTAGATGCAAATTTGTTCGAAATCGATCGAATAGTTTTCTTTCTAGCTAATACCGAATACGGTACTGTAATAATGATATTTATTAGTTAGTTACTCTCTACTTTAATGTATTCCCCCTCCTACTTTAATACAATTATGAAGTCACTGAATCTGTTTAATAATTTAAATATGTTTGTGAGAAAGTATGTGCCAGTTTCTGGTACCGCTTTTTTGTTTTAGCATTGCTTGATAAATGGGACATATACATTATAATTCAAGCTTTTTTTTGTATTCAGAATATCCCAGTTGTTTCAAATTTATTGTATAAAGTGTACGTGTAAGTGATTAATTAGTAGGCCAGTCGGTAGAGGTAATTTTAGACCAAAAGTTCCAGTAATTTACAATACGGCTGATTTTTTTTTATAAGTACATTCAAATATATATATATACCTACACGGTGGTATTTTTTATTTTTCTCTATCTTCATCATAGCTCGAAATATTAAGGATAATCGGGGGAAAAAATGATAATCGATTTTTTTTCGACTTTGGGAAATTGATAGAATGGTAAACTTTTGTTTTTATGTTAATGTACATACTTTAAGGTACTTATAAATAAAAATCAGCCATATTGCAAATTACTGGTAGTTTTAACCTATACCGACTGGGCTATAGGTTATACTAAATATTCTGATGCAGTGATTATCCCTGAATATTTCGATATGTTGGTTAGAATAATAAAATAAAAATTATAATTGTTTACAGTATGTTAATATCATAATATATATTTATATTGTATTGTAAAATGTTGGTTTACTTCTACTTTATGTTGGTAACCTTGTATCTCATCTTGGTTATAAATGTATAATGGCGATTATAGTGCACTGTGCAGTAGTACTGTCAGTAGTAGAAAGTGTTCAGTGCTAAATACATGTAATTATATAGGCTATAATTTAACCTATAATTGTTTTGTAGACTCAGTTTTTAAGCACAGTACATTGTACATTTATTCTATGAAGGACTTTATACTACAAATTTTCCTACACAATCTTACGATTTAATTTTTTTGCA
This sequence comes from Philaenus spumarius, assembly GCA_018207615.1. Lineage (NCBI taxonomy): Eukaryota > Metazoa > Arthropoda > Insecta > Hemiptera > Aphrophoridae > Philaenus > Philaenus spumarius. The sequence continues at coordinate 10,053 of JAGFPH010015673.1, forward strand.
CCTGGCAACACTGCGCCAAAAAAATAGTAATTCAATGGGTTCCGGGTCATTTGGGAATTAAAAACAATGAACACGTAGACAATCTAGCTCGTCAAGCCACACAACAAAATAATATATGCCAAGATTTTATTGTACCAGTAAATGACTATATTGCACATTTGAAAAAAATACAAATTGATAAATTAAAGAAGATAAATAATGAAACTGGTAAAGGTTTTTGGTATAACAGTATACAAGAGACTCCTTATGATTTTAATAGCACACCATGGTTCAAACATTGCAAATTTAACAGGTCGGACATTATAACTATTTGCAGACTTAGATTAGGCCACGCAATAACAAACAGCAGATTATTTCAAATTAAACAATATTTCACCACTATTTGCTTGAGATGCACAACAAACAGAAATGAGACGTTACAGCATATCATTTTTGACTGTCCAGCATATGAAACATATCGAAATGACTTATACAACAAACTTAAGGAGGCAAATTTTAAACCTCCTTTCTTACTAAATAATATTCTTAAAAGCAATAAAATGGGAATAATTTTACAAATATCAAAAACACTTAAATCAGCAAAAAGAGAAATATAAATAAATCACAATACATAAATATATTAATAATAAATAATAATCTAACTTTATAATTAACTGACAAAAACAAAACATGTATGTGATATCCTGGCTCGAGGGTCTTATACATCCATGGTCCATAACTTTCGGTCTAGGAATGCCTGGTGGATCTCTGGCGAGAAGATATGTTCCCCAAACATTGCAATATCCTTGAAACCTACTATCCCATAATCCGTAGCTTTCTCCCACTATGTACTAACAATTTATGTTATTACACTTGCACATACATCACACATGGGCGTACAAAATATAGCTTTTTATTTATTATATATTCCAACAAATTTATTTTTTATCACATGTGTTTTCCTACTAACAGAATTTCCCCATACTATATTTATTACAATATACCATTCAAATGGCAACCGTAACAAGAAATAAAGCAAATTGGACATATTATAATGAAACAGTGGATACTTAAGGGCTACATGGAAACTCCGAGCCAACAAGAGGAAAAAAAAAAAAAAAACACTGCGCCAAAGTGCCATTCCTGCGATTCCGCCATAATTAATTGCGACTGCCATGGCCCATGTGCCATGTTCTATGTAAAAATATTAAAAACTCGACCGGTTCCTGAAAGTTTTAGTTTACAATACATATTTCATATATTATGGGGAAGCAACACCAACTCTTTGTAAAATTTGACGAATTTCATTGCAGATAAGTGAGTTTAATTGATGATTGTTAGATACAAGTATTTAGAAACATCTGTTAGTCCATACTGTACATTTTAGGTTAAAGCTTTTCAATTAGAATATTAAATTAAACTCGGGAGTTAATCCTAATTAAACGTTGATGATAGAGCTTTTTTGGCCAACTTTTATAATATTATAGCCTAGCCTACTTGTGGAAATAGTATCAGCTGAAAACTTTTCATAAGAAAGTAATTGCCGCAAGTTTACTTTTCCACCCTAGGCTAACCTATGGCAACAGAAATGCAAGAATAATAAATAAAAAAAAACCTGGCGTAAGTTTGCTATTCGACCATAAACTGACCTATGGCAACAGAAATGCAAGAATAATAATTAAAAAAAAACCTAAAAGATTCTAACCTGTAATATTTAGTCACAGTATGTTAACCTGAATTCAACATTTTAACAGTAGAATGAAAACAACGCCGTTGTCTGCAAAAATATTAGGCTAGGGTCAAATAGTAAACTTACGCCAAAAACCTAAAAGGTTCTAACCTATAGTAGGCCTAGGCCTATTTAGTCACAGTATGTTTACCTGTATTCAACATTTAACAGTAGAATGAAAACAATGCCGTTGTCTGCAAAAATATTAGGCTAGGGTTGAATAGTAAACTTACACCAAGTAATTAGTGCCACCAATGTAATAATTTTGTTACTCCTTATTTTAATCCATTTCAGAAAGTGCAAAAAGATATAAAATTATCTCTTCTGAACATTTACATTTTTATAGAGTAGGCCTAGAATATAAGTACGGTAAGGAATTTGATTTATTAGTTTATTGATTCAAATTTTGTATTGTAGGTTATAACATAAACACAAGGATTCAGCAGGATGCAGCTTATGCTTCAAGACCAGGCATAGGCTAAATTTACTGAGTAAGATTACAGTAAATGGTCAAAATGCTAACTACACAGAAAAAGTAATAACCAATATGCTGTCGGTACTGGTAGAAGAGTCTGACATAATATATGAGGTTTTCCCACCTCATGTTGACACCAGTCTGTAGCACCCCTATTCTTCCAGAAAGTACATTGGGGAAATAGCCTAGTCTCAAAACCTACAGTGAAATAATAGCACAACAAATCAATGCAAAAGGTTTTTATTGGGATCTTGTGAATCAACTTTTTGGCACAACAGGTAGGCGTATGAAAATATTTTATAATTTTAGGCTATATTTTATATTGTTTAAGTTTAGTAGGCCTATCCTCTGAATATCCTAATAGTCTTTGCTAACTTCTGTTCTGTATGTTTGATATGAAGGCTAACTTACCAAAATGTTTCATAACTTGTGCAAAGTTAGCTTAATTTAAGAGAAATAAATCTGAAATAACACTTAACCTTCATGCGTTCGCGTCAACTTGAGTCACATTAGCGTTCGCGCGGGCGGTTAGTTGACCGCCCACGTTTTTTCAAGATTATCAAGCATTTTTCTGTACTTTTTTTTAATGATTCACTGCCATAAAATCAAAGGAACTCTAATAAAACCAGGCAAACAACTTTTTGATTAAAATTATTTATTTAAACAACTTAGGCCTACAGTTAGCATAACATACACAATTTCTTGACTGAAAAATAATTTTGGGTTAATTTTTCTGGCTGAAATATATTTTTTGAAACTATAATATTCACAATTATAATGGACACATAAAGATTTCAATCTGGAAACATAAAGAGCTAAATTTGTGTCATAAATAAAAAAAGTCTATTTGAAAAAAAGTATATAACTTGTAGAATATAATCAACTTATGAGTAGGCCTACGTGGCACAAAAACTAAATATAAAAAAGGAATTGTTGGATAAAAGTTGGCCTTTGGCATATAAAAATATATTTAACACGGTAAAAATTAAACAAAGAAAGTAAGAAATTATAAAATTTGTAGTAGATATAATTTTTTGTTTAGAATATAGTTCTGTTCAGTCTGTTTCCATTTCTTCGTTCTCAGTCACCTGGCAAGTATCACACTTTACTTTAGTGGTTGAGTGCTTTAGGCATACGTTTCTTCCACAGCTTCCACATTCCCGCCTGGTTTTGATGTTTTGATAATATTACTTAGGTACATTGTGCTCTGATGTGTTAATTAAAGTTTCTTCGACTTTCGCAAGCCTTTCACTTGACGGCCAATATGACGAAAAATATTTCCTTTAGCGTTCGCGCGACTGTCACTAGACCGCCCAACCTTAGGTCTCAAAGTTTGAAACTGTACTGAATAGGATGAGGGGGGTAGGTAAATCTAATTTGTGCCGGAATTAGTAGCCATAAGTGTAACTAAAGAATACATGCCCCTCCCACCTCAACCAATGTTCACTGATGGGCGTGTTATTGGAAATTCTAAAAAGGCGGTCACATGACCGCCCACGCGAACGCATGAAGGTTAAGCCATTTATTGAAGGTAAAATAATTCGAGCATGATGTCCATTTTTTTTTTGCTTCATATGATATAACTAACCTATTCCTTACGGGATATAATAAAATTATTAACTTTGATAAGATAGAATAACCCTGACTCTACTTAATTCAAGCCGGTTTATACTTTCTCATCTTATACAAGTAATTAAACACAAATAAATTAGTTCTACAAAGAATTAAAAAATAATAATTTATTTTGTGAATTAATTGAAAAATTAGTTACAGTACCGGTAATTAATAAAATCATCCATTTTGTAAGTGCTCAAAAAGTCATCTGTTATAGGCCTACATACTAATTTCCCTTTGTAAAATATAGGCTAACACAAGTTAATTGTTTAAAAGTCCATATCTATTTTATAAATTATAATAAATTGGTTCAATTATATTCTCGGGTCGGGCACTCGGCCGCTGTGAATAATATTGTTTGAATTTGACACAATAATAAAGTTAGAAAAATCATAAAGTTGGCGTCCTTTTTGAATTTATGATTGATTAGGCCTAGGGGAGCCCCTGTGTGTTCGCACGCCAACCCCTAACGGAACCTTCTAAAAACATAGGCCTATGTTATGTTTTATTTATAATAAAGGTGTAGGATTAATAATAACCTCAAAACTAAGATGGTAAATAATGTTAAATGTTCAAATCAAATTATTTCTTATATATATTTTATAACAGCAGGTATAATAATGGTTAAAAGAACCAGCAAGGCTCAGGTCTACACTTAAAACCCCTAACCTAAAAGCTAGAAATCTAAAAATAATTGCTTTAAATTTTTAAATCAGCTGTTAATGGAAATATTGGAGCAAACTAGTGATGGTCGTTATTTTCTTAGCCTATCTGTGATTTAGTAACGGTTATTGAAGAATAACTATAACAACGGTTATCGAAAATGTCAAATAACTGTTACCGAGTTAAAGAGTTATTAAATTCGTAGAATCTTAATCTTGAAAGAAACCATGAACATGAACACGCCTGAGTAGTTACTAAGAACTAGCAAAAAGAGAAGGGGGAGAAATAAATAACTAAAACTAACCATTTAGAAAAGAATAAAATTCTTTATCGATTGTATACAAATCAAATAACGCTTTTAGATAACTTTTTAACACAGTTCTATGTTAAGCCACAAGACAGAGGCACTGCACGACTGCACTAACGTTTAACCGGATAACGAGTAACGACCAATAATGACTAACCTTTTATTTCCAATAACCTTTAAGATAACTGTTTAGTAGTACTTCAAATTGTCGCTAGGCGTTACTGGCGCTTGCACTGTGATAACTTAAGGGTCGGCTCTAGTAAAACAGAAAGCAACCTGCGACTCTAGCGTAAACCATAGCTTTAAAATTACATATCATTCATAATCATCCGATCAAAAATAAAGGAAAAATATGGATTTTAATTTAACATTGGTCTTATGGAGTGTCAACCAACATGGCCGACAGCTAGAGCCGACCCTTAACCGAGAACTTGAGAAGAACGAATAACGATATATCGTATACGGTTAGTTTAAAATGTTGGTTGCTTTGTTATTGTTATAACGAGTAACGTTTAAGATAACCGTATAGTAGTGCAATGAATTGTCGATAGGCGTTACTGGCGCTAGCGTTGCGGTAACATTAACGAGAAGAACGAAGTAACGGGAAATCTTATATGTTTAGTTTGAAGTGTTAATTGTTTCGTTATTGTTATAACGAGTGTAACGACTAACCGTTTAGATAACTAACGACTAGGATAACCGTTTGGTAGTACATTGAATTGTCGATAGGCGTTACTGGCGCTAGCGTTGCGATAACTATGACAATAAGAACGTAGTAAAGGTAGGATTATTATAGTTTCTGATCAGTTTGAAATGTTTGTTGTTACTGTTATAACGAATAAGTAATTTAATTTATTAAAATAAGGAGATTTTGCTTCAAATCTATACTATCTACCTATTAGTTACCTATGTATTTTGAATGTTTCAATTAATATAATGAATGATGTCCATAGTCATACAGTATATAACATATATACAAATCTGATAATGTTGTTTTTGACGCAGTGCTTACATCAATAGACTAACTGTTACTAAATAACTGTTTAAATAACACGTTATTCTAGAGTAGCAGTAACGTTTATAACCGTTATCATGAATTAACGCTTAAGCTCATCACTAGAGCAAACAGCTATATTATCTGTTATTTTATTCAATTGGTTGCTATGGTAATAAATGTAAATACATGTGTTGGTTTATCATTCTAGGCCTAACATAAGAATTTTTTCAGACTAGGCCTAAATTTACAAATATTGAAATAAAAAAGGTTTTTATCGAAATGAATTGTAGCCTATCTTACTCAGGGATAGTGTAGCTTTATATTAGTAAAACTATTTTTTCAATCGGTTCAGTAGTGCCACTCTTTTTCTAGTTTTTCAGACTGAAACTGTAAAATTTGTCTATACTTGTAATAGCCTACTTACCAAATAATATGTGTATTATATGTTAGATTAAGTTAGGCCTCATTTTCAGGGCTTTTGGAAACATATTTTGTGTTTTCCTGATATAGGCTAGTATATGTAATTTTTTGAAAATTTCCCAAAAATTACTATTTTGTTTCCCATAAACGTATTTTTTTTAAATATAACTTTTTTTATTGTTTCTTGTAGAAAATTAGATTTTCTCCATTTTGTAGCCTATACCTTGCATTTATTATGCAATTTTTTTTGTATTTTTCCAAAGTGCCAACTTTTGACATTTCCATTAAAGCCGCGGTCAGACTAGGCTAGTTACCAGCTGCTAGTAACTAGCCTCTGGTGATATTACCAGCAACCAGCGTAGTCTGACCCAGCACTAGCAACAGGATAATGCCAGCGGCTAGTATTTACTAGCCGAAAACAGAAGTCGAACATGTTTAACTTTTTAACGCTAGCTACCATCCGCTAGCAGTCACGTGACCTCCTCGATGGCGCCAGCCAGCCTATGTGAACCCCTAGTAGCTCACTATATAATTAATTAATATAATAATATTAATTCCCAATATAAAATTACAACTATATGTGGAATTAAATTATACTAAATTGTTGAATTAATTCTGTTGAACCCTGGTCTTGTAACCATTAAATAGTGTTGTTATTGATTTTTAAAAATTTGTTATATTCAATATTTTAAATGCATTATATTGGTTATTATTGTCACGTTTATTAAAATAACATTCATAAAATGAGTTGTTATTATTAACGGCTAAAAAATCTAAACTCAGAAACGAAATTGTAGGTAGGCATAGAATTTTTGTTATTTAAGATTTATTATAATACTGTGCACTATGCTTAAAGATTTCAATCCAAATATAGGCCTACCTAAAATGCAGTTTAAAAAATGTTTTTGCAAATCCCGTCCAAGGTTTTTAAAAACTAGGCCTAAAGATAATATTTGTCATATATAATACCGAGATAAAAATAACGAAAATCGTGGTATTATATAGAAACATTTAATCAGTTTCATATCCCTATTCATTTTCATAACATTCATACGCTATTCTAAATGCAGAAGAAAAAGAAGGCAGGATTTACAAACCCACATAATAGGCTACATATTTATATGAAAAAAAAAAAATTGCTGATGTTTTCAAGACAACAACAGTCACTTTACTAGCGGCTAGTAACTAGCCTTGCACATTCAAATGTGAACCCTTTCTCCTGCGCTGGTTGCTGGTGATATTATCAGTGGCTAGTTACTAGCGGCTGGTAACTAGCCTAGTCGGACCGCGGCTTTACCAAAATAGTTTTTTTCTATTTGTGACGCAATTATTTTTTGTGTGGTAATTGTTAAAAAAAATCAAATACACAGAAATGTTCTCTGAACTGTTCTGAACACGGAAATGTATAGTAGTATATACTTTACTAAAATGGATTAGATTATAGAGGTGTTTATAAGACAATGTGTTCGAGTAGTAAAAACGAGCCTGCCAGTATAGAAATTTCTAACTGTCAGATGGAGGGATAAGTAATGACTTCAAATTTTAAGTTAGGTTATAGGCCTAGCTTCTGTTTATTTTTTATTCAACAGACCCAATAGTCTAAAATCTGGAACTACTTTGTCCAGGTTATTTTGTGTTTAGGCACAAGTTTACTATTCGACCCTAGGCTAACCTATGGGGCAAGAGAAATACAAGAATAATATAAAAAAAAGCCTAAAGGTTCTAACCTATAATATAATACCTATTTAGTCACAGTATGTTTACCTGTATTTAACATTTAACAGTAGATTGTAAAACAACGCTGTTGTCTGCAAACATATTAGCCTAGGGTCGAATAGTAAACTTACGCCGGTGTTTATTATAATTACTCTAATTAAATTTTTTCCCAGGTATTTCTCGATTGTGAAATTGGAAGGAAAAATACACATGATGCAATTAATAGATTGACAAGGCATATTGTCCTAGGGCCATTCCGTGTCAAATCATCCAGCCAAAATGTGGTTTGACACCCAAGGTTGGCAGATTGTAATGGAACTTGGTGAGCATGTTTGAACCATTAATCTATTAACACATACCAAATTTTATCCCATTATACCAAATGGTTTCTGAAATACAGCATTTTTAAGTTTTGGCTAAATTGCGTTAAAATCAAGTACTTGCTTCTCTAACGACCGTGCTCACCTCACTTCTGTGGTTTTTGTTATAAAACCGTTATTTCTGAAGCTAGAGAGTTAATTTTTTTATGAGATTATTCAGTAGGCCTATTTAACTGTGATTTGAATTAAATGGTTAGACTTAGAATTTGAAGTCACTCATTTCATATTGTTAAAAAAATTCTTAAACATCAAAAATTAACTTTATTCAAAACTTCGACTGGAACTCGGAAACTATTCAATAGCATGAGTCTGTCTCCAAAACCCCCTAAACCCATTACACCACTAAAAACTAGACAAAAATGCTACAAAGTGATGAAATAAAAATTAGTGGGGTTTTTTAGTTTTCATAAATGTAGAGTTGATCAAAGTTATGACTTTATAAATACCAAAATTAGCCGGATGACATTATGGCAACTAGATTATAGCTACAAAAAATTTATTGTACCTATATTTAAATAAATAGTGGTAACATTATTTAAAATTTATTATTAGGTAAAGTTCAATTTGGGTCTAAATATTACTTACGCAATGTAGTAGGCCTATGAAAAAAAAATACTATTACTTACGAATAACGTAGTAGAAGTTTTGGATAAGAATCACATAATTTACAGTGAATTAAAATAAATGAATTTGTGTTTTGTATTTTACATAATGGTATTAGGTTTTTCAAGCTTGAACAGTTTTCCCAAGTTTTACAAGCTCCTTGTAAATATCCCAGCTTTCATGAATTTCGGCCATAGACGTTGTTCCAAGTTTGTAGAAACGGCCCAAGTGCGATGTAACTTCTGCAGTTTCAACCACACACAAAATATGCTGAATGGGGACAGGGCACTTGTCTTGGCGTTCAGGCCAGTAAAATGTTTCAGAAGGGGGTGCATAAAACATATAGTATAGTCTTCATCTTCTTTAACCACTAACCAATCCTATCCACCAGTTATCTTCATAAACGCACGCAACATAATTTTGTAGATTTAGCTCTACAAGCTTCAACATTGCTGAACTGTCTTTCCCTTTAATAAATTTCCATTTAAGACAAAATTCAGGATCTAGACTAGTGCGTTTCACTGTAATTTAACTAGTTGAAATAGGACTGAAAAAATGAAAACTTCTTGTCCCTATAATTGTTGTGTCCTTAGAAAACCGTTCTTCTAGTTTGTTTAGACAGGTGTTAATTTCTACTTCACTTAAAAAGAAGAAAGAAATCTTAAAAAATATGCCACAACAAAACATGTACATCTGTTGGGCATTTGCAATTTGTGTGGATTGGTAAACTGGTAAGTTTTCTTTTCTACTTTTTAGGTAAGCATTTTGTTTTAGCTATATAGGAATGAGGTATTAGAGCTTCCACTTTCTCTGTTACTAACTATAAATTCATGAATAGGTAAACTCATTGGCTAAAGTTTCATTCTTCTGTCATTTATCCATTGAGAAAATTGTATTTCATCGTCATCATCATAATCTTCAAGCAAATCAGCTACCTAAGTAGCTTTTGAGCGGTTCACTATTGTTGGGGCATTCAGATCAGCAACGTAACATACATGTCCGGTTTTCCCTGCTGCAAACAAGGTTATCCATGAGTTGATGGACTGCTTCCTTATGGTTTAGATTAAGTTCAGAGGCTAAGAGATACACATTTTGATGTATTACACAAACACAAACTGCATGTGTACCAGGCGACCCTGCTAAAACACACCATTTTGACCGCAAATCCAGCTGCTAGTGCTGGGTCAGACCGCAGCTTTAGAGCAACAAATTTTTTATTTGCACTTTGTAGAATTGGTGATGTATACTGTAATTAATTAAAATCTGTTTTCAGATAATTCTTGTTTTTAAAATTGGAGGATAAAAACAAGTTTCAATTGATAGACTGATTAACCGCAGTTTTTTAGGACGATGCAGTTCTTTCAAAATAAAAGTTTGACTTCATTCAAGATTCATTAACATTAAAAACTTCGTCCATGTTTGTCTGGAAACGAACAGTGTTATCAATTCAACATAATATGTTTATGCTTATTAACTACAAACATATGTGTGATCACCCAGGTTAAGTAGACCTACCTTGTAGATTTTTTTATATATATACTGTATTTTTAAATAGATACTTTTTACGCCTAAATATATCCCTAGGCCTACTTACATGCTAAAATATTCCTATTAACCTAAAATACTTTGTGAGAAGTCACTGCTTATGTATAATTTTAGTAAAGCCATAGGCCCACACATATTTTACATATTATAATTGATACATTTTTTTTGGGGGGGGTTTAAAGGCGAAAACCTGGGTGGTTATTTCTCATCGCCTGTTATAATTGATACAAATAACCTATCTAAAGGATAGTCCTATATCCTACAAATTGAACAA
>JAGFPH010015674.1:0-11923 GCA_018207615.1 Philaenus spumarius
TGACAGTCTTACTGTACAGCAACAATACCTATTTAATTAAGCAAAACACTTCTTCATTTCATACAACCAGATCAGATCAAATAAAGTATTTTCACTATATATAGTAAATAAGTATATAAGTCGCAAATAATTAACTATCGTTTACATTCTTAGTTTCAAAAAACCCAAATTTTCATACATTTTAACAAGTTTAGTCATCTATATAGAAGTTTAAATGAGAGAGGCTTGGCTGAAAATTTTTCGTTACAATGGTTGCTACTACCGCAAAAGCTGTTCTGTCAGCAGATGACTTGAATGCTTGCGAGGGGCAGCGGGGTGTGGGAAAGAGTTCTCCCACCACAGCACTAACTAGTGGTAGGGGCTGTCGTCACTATGACAACCACGCTACTATTGGCGAGGCTTGGTGACAAGGCTGCTCTAGCCAATATCGGCCGCATTCCATACGCAAGCGTTCAATTCATCTGCTGACAGTAATAAAGACAGCGGGCATAGGAACCATGGTAACGAAAAATACCAGCAGAGCATCTCTAAATAAGAACTTCTTTATAGATGAAATACTTGTAAAAATATATGAAATTTTTGATTTTTTTAAACTAAGACCGTGAACGGTAATTAATTATTTACGATTTATATAGTTATTTACTTCATGTTATAATGAGAATACTTTATTAGATGTGAAACGAAGAAGCATTTCCTTTAATTAAATAGGTACTGTTGCTATAGTTTCACTTTGCATAATATTATTATTTCGTTTGTTGTTAAAAGGAAATAGATATCAAAGTACTAGCTGAACCGTACGTCGTTGCCCGTGGTGGTTGGTATTTTCAGTCTTTTTAACGTAATTGTATTATTTTTAAGTGTTCAGTCAGTAAGTGGTATTTGGCTGTTATATATATAGATCTTAAATAATATAAGCACTATTGACATAATAATAAAAGATCTGAAATTGTGATTTTAGTAACTTTGATCCCCCCAAACAACCCCTAAAATTTCGAATTTTTTAAACCCTTTTTTAGTGAACACTTACGGCCCTAGAGGAAGCTACATACCAAATTTCATTCCAATCCGTTCAGTAGTTTTGAAGAAATCGTTTTTTAATAAACTTTGATGCCCCCAAACCCCCCTAGAGGAAGCTACATACCAAATTTCATTTCAATCCGTTCTTTAGTTTTTGAGAAATCGTAATGAGTGAGTGAGTGAGTGAGTGAGTGAGTGAGTGAGTGGTATTTCGCTTTTACAGATATCGGCGTGAATCCTGGCAACGCATAAGCCAAAACGTCCGTAATAGAAAACATTATTAACCGACTTTATTGGACACAATTAATTAATAACAATAAAGTTTTATATGCGTTCTATGGTTTAAATTTAAAGTCACACGAAGGCTCTACAACGAACCTAATTGCGCCAGTAATTAACTGATGCAGATATAGTGGCGACAGTAAACACGTATTACTGCCCAGGTGTAGAAGGGTTTGTGCAATACTTCAAGCTGCCTTCCTATTGGTGGGTTTGGCTTAGATGAGGCTAGGCTTCATTAATTTCTTGTTATTATTATTTTACATTAGCGAATTTCCATAGGAAAGATGAGCTATTGCAGTGACTCTTATGGTGAGAACTAAGGTCGGGAATGGTCAACGGGGTCCGATCCTGGTCCCAAAAACACGTTTTGGGTGTCATTTAAAATTAAATATATATATGCGTTCACAGTTCACACTCTAAATTGAGCGTTTTGGTCCGATTTTGTACAAATTTGTTTCACTTGATTTTTTTCTACCACTTGCACAAGTTTATTAGAAAAAAATTCAACAACCGGAAGGACGGGTTTTAACCAGAAGTAAAACAAATTTAGATTTTGACACTAAAATGAATCTTTTGACTGGTTTATCTAAACAAATAAACATAGGAGATTTTTATGGACATTTTGTGTTTTTTCTCGTTTAGTTTCAATTCACAAGGCATTGCGTACTTCGAACGCCAACCCCCGTGTGTTTGTATTGTGTATTGAAAATACTCCCAATATGGGGGTTATCGTGCGAAGCACGTAATGCTATGTGTTGCAAATACTTCCAATATGGGGGTTGGCGAGCGAAGCACGCAATACTCTGTGTATTGAAAATACTTCCTATACGGGGGTTGGCGTGCGAAGCACACAATGGTTTGTGTATTGAAAATACTCCCAATACGGCGGTTGGCGTGCGAAGCAAGCAATACTCTGTGTATTGAAAATACTTCCAATAGGGAGGTTGGCGTGCGAAGCACGCAATGCATTGTGTATTGAAAATATTCCCAATATGGGGATTGACGTGCAATGGACTATGCGTCGGCCGCTTCTCATAGTGTTCAGTGTCAAGCTCACAAGTGCGTCCTTAGCAGTGAACGTGGGCGCCCATGATTCAAAGTGACAAAACGTGGTTGGATTTATCTAAAAGTGATACACCGTTGGCGTTATCTGTAAACATATTCGTAAAGTCTTTAGTATTTTAGATTTTCGTCTTTGAAAAGTTTGTACCACCTCCTTCTTTAAACAGATAACTTTATCAATATTAATTTGTTTACAAAACAATGTGATAAACCTGCTTGCTGAGTTTTATGTGTTTATCTTTAACAGTTTATGGGATAATAATTGTTTTTAAAAAGGCATACATACAGACACGTTCTAAACTAAGCAAGATAGGACAAATGTTATTTTGTAATATTTGCTAGTTTTGACCTGCTGAATAACATGGTCAAATTTTGTAGAATGGTTGCGAGACATACTTAGACCAGTGTTGAAGCACGCAAAAAAAAAATAAAGCGGGAAAACAAATTAATTAACACCATGAGAAATACTGGAAGAGCAGCAAAATATTGTTGAGCAGCAAATGACGTGAAAAATAATTTGGAGTCGACAAAATGGAGAAGGGTGGAACGGGGTGAACTTTTATAGGTTGAAATTAGTATTTCACGGCTTTTCGAAATTATCAACAAAAGTTGACCTCTTATCGAAAAAGGTTAAACAGCAAAGTTGTTGATAGTAAAAATATCTACAACTTTTGTATCTAACATTTTTCCACGTTACCTCAAATCTTACGAGAAAATCGTAGACACCGATTTTTCTGTTTTTTTTCTCGCCCAAAAAGATTTTTTTTTTTACCAGATTTGGTGGAAGTATAACTTATTATGTTTCAAAATATCTGTAATTTTGTTTGTGAAAAATAATACACAATCATTATTATTTAGCGAAATACAGATTTTTCTTTTTTTCGACAAATTCCGAAAAAAAAACTACCTCATTTTCAACTGAAAAGTTTCACCGATAAAATTCATTTTTTTCAAGCTCGCCAGCCGCCATTTTTTCCGTTGAAGTGTCTGCTTTTAGATTATGTAATTTAATAACCATTCGAAGAATATTTTGCTCCTCTTCCATTAGGTCTCATGGTGTTAATTGTTTTTCTCTCAAAAATGCATCAGCACTGGTCTAACTCTACATAAAGCAAGAAGTCGTGCCTGACTAATTCATATGCAAAAGCCAAACTTATGGTGGATACAGCCATAAACTGTCCATAAAGGTACTTTCACACCACTGTATAGAATACACAGAAAGGATTTAGCAAAATATTGATTTCGAGAGTATAAAATTGTCAAAATACGTTGTTCACTTATAGCCCTATAACATATAAAACAGCTGATTTAAATCAAAAGCTTAGCAACACAATTCTATGTAATGTGAGGCCTATTCTGAAACAATATTTGTTTGTTAGTGCATCTGTTAAATATTTAGAATCTGTTAGTTATTTAGAATCTGTTAATTATTATTTAATTATTATTTTTAGGTTAGACAAAATTAAAACAAACACAAACTAGAAAATATACGAAAAATGCTTACTGTATTATAATTCAAACGTGTGTCGTTACATATTACAAATAAACCAGTTAATTTGGATTAAATGCAAACACAATTTTAGTTTTGGCCTGTACTGAACCACACGTTCCTATAACGCATTTAGATTTATTATCATACCAACCAAATTGGCAAATTTAGAATCAGTTATTTATTCTTCACAACCAACAGATTTTTTTACATGTAAGGTAATAACAAACACAAACAACAAACAATAATTAGTATATCATAATTCAGACACCGATCACTTTAAAATTATGCCACCATTGTTTACTAAACTTATTTGACCAGTTTGAAATACCTCTTTATCGTATCACATTTTATCAAATTGTATAACTTAAAAATTAACTCTCTTCTATATAAAAATAAAAAAAACCTCTGTACTAATCAATCTTCATTCGCGTGAAAATATCTTAGTATACAATAATCAGTTTGCATGTGCTCCACCACGGGGGTTGTTGATTGAAGAAATATAAACTTACTTAATAATATTATTAGGGGCGGTGCCCTCTAGTAATATAAAAATTAACTGTCTGTGTTTGTTCCTTTTAGTGCAAATTTTACTTAGTCAAACTCAATAAGCCTTCGGCTGCCCTCAGGTGTATAATTTGTGTTTGCAACCAACTAAACTTTGCACCCTTGATAGACAAATAACAATTCCATATATTTTAGTAATAATAACTTTTTATTTCATTTAAAAATAACCGCACGACAATCGGCCCTACAGATCTCCAGAAATAAAAATCAATAAAGTTTAACTTAAAACCAAAAAAACCTAAAAGTTCTCTCATATATATAATGATAAAGTAAAAATAAATGCGTATATTATTTTGTTTGATAATAATGACGACATTAGCTTTTATTTCAAACAAACTGAATGAAAATCAACCCGGTAGATCTCCAGAAATATTTAAAAATAAGGGTTTAACCTAAACTTTCTCAGTGAGCACCTATGGCCCTAGAGGAAGCTGCATACCAAATTTCATTCCAATCCGTTCAATAGTTTTTGAGAAATCGTGATTTAGTAACTTTGACCACCCCAAAACCCCCCCTAACATTTCGAATTTTTTGAAAACCTTTCTTACTGAGCACCTACGGTCCTAGAAGAAGCTACATACCAAATTTCGTTCAAATCCGTTCAGTAGTTTTTGAGAGATCGTGATCAGTGACTCAGTTAATTTAGCTTACATATATATAGAAGTGAGTTATTTTTTTGTTTATTTATATTTGTATTGAATATACTTTTTATTTCTTTTTAATGGTTTTGATAAATGCATTGAGAACACATACTCTTGGTTATTCAAAACAAGCTATTATATATACTTGTATATCACATTAACTATTCATATTTTGTTTAAATGTTATGCTATTAACACTACATTTAATGATACTTAGTAAATCGTGACAGTAAACAAGAGGTATTCTATATTCAACCGTGTTTAAACTATAGCGAGATAAATATTTTGTAACGGGTTTGAACGTATATTTTATGTTTGAATTAGCGCTGTATGATAATTTTGTTTTTTGTTAGCCCCATTTCTTACATATGTTCTTAGTAATATGCCCAATATGCTTATTGGTTAGTATAATACATAACGAAATTGCCATTTGGATGAATTTTTTTATTAAAACAATTTGTGTTAGTCTTTTCTGACAACTGACGTTACAAAATCTTTGCACATTATTTTTATACTACCTGCACAAATACTACTTCATATTGTTACTATTATTATTTATTGCCCAGCAAAGCTGAGCTTTCAAAAATTTAATTTAGCCATTTTATTAAAAAAATAATTGTTAACTGTAGATGGTACATAAGTTTAAAGCTGTATTGTTTGTATCGGCGAGAGTTTGGACATTTGTTGTTTTATTCAAACCGATCCTTTTCAAAGAGTCGATTCATAAGAGTCAGTTCATCTAAAAGAATCGTTGTGTACACCACTATTACTTATTCAGTATTTCATGAACACTCTCATTAAAAGTCACCCAGATTATTTTGTCACGCAGATATTCTCAATTTTGTGATTGGTTATTCGAATAGTTCGCTTTATTCTAATAGTAAATAATTCGACCACGCAGCTGAACCACTGATGTGAGTTGAGCAAATTTCCAAAATTAAGTTTATAGGCCTATGTTTTAGGGTTACAACAAACAATTTGGGAAATAATTCTATTCACGACAGTGCAAAATGGTTCGCACACCATTCCGCATATTGGGAGTATCATCAATACGAAAAGCATTGGGTGCTTTGCACGCCAACCCCCGTTTTGGGAGTATCTTCAATACACAATGCATTGCGTGCTTCGCACCAGAACCCCACGGTAAAGTCTACCACATTGCTTACAACTGGGTACTTCTAGAGTATTTTACGTTTTGATAGATTTTAAAGGAACAAAGCGAGCTATAAGGTTGCGTAAAAAAACTAAATGTGCAGAATAACATCCTACATTTATATGTGTAGATAAAACATTATAAAAAATTTCACTCTCGTAGGAAAAATAGTTACTTCCGGTCAAAAAACGTTCTTCCGATTGTTGGATTTTTTTGGCTAACGAACTCGTCCGAGCGACGTAGACAACCAACTTGTGTACCAAATTCGAACCAAATTGGACTTAAAATGCGGCCGCTAGAGTGCGACACACACACACATATATATATATATATATATACATATATCATTATTATTGGTTTTCGCCATTCCGAATATTGTTAATTGATAAAATCAAATGTTAAACTTACCGTCTTCAATATTCCAATTGTTCGTCGTTTAGAACGACGGCCGTTTCGGTTATTCAACCATTTTCAAGTCCATTCGGTTTCCCTTCGTCAATTTTGAACACTTAAATAAATAAACATACAAACACTTAACACTTAAACACGCACACACGAGTTAAAATTGTTCCTGAACTACATCATCCTAAAGTCCAGTTAAAAAGTCGGTCGAAATCCTAAATCATGTAAAATTGTTGTTGGAAATTCGCTTAACTCACTTCAACGGTTCAGTTGTGGGAAGAATTATTTTCATAGTATTTCTTTCACACTTTTATAGTAGTAAAGAGAAGTTGAAATTTGTATTTAGTGTGTAGGCTACTTTAACCCCAAATTCTGTAGACAAAACAATATATTTACAATTGAAACTAAACAATACATCTCCAATAATAATATCTTCAGTCTTTTTCATTACAAATTTTTTAACACAGGTCAACAAAACTTAAAACAATATTATTTAAAAAAATTAAGGTACTATTATGACTAGTAATGCACCCTACTTCAAATAGTCCAGGTTTACCAACAATCAATAAAGTCCCTTGTATTCCATCGGGAATTGTGCTTCATATTGACCATTGTTGAAGTGGTTGAGAGAAAATTGAATTTCCCCGAAGTGAGTTGGATCAGTTTACTTTGTACTTTAGCAGACATCAACGGTTACCCTATGTGCTCAAATAAAACTGCAATCTATCCATAACTATCCCATCTTAGGGAATATTTGATTATTTACGTTTTCGTAATAATTAACCTATTGAGCTTGACTTGTGAGAAAGTGCCTTGATAAAATAAAACCTCACAACAAATACGTTTACTAATTTTAAACGCCTTTCAACGACAATGTGGCCATCCTCAGTGATGCATGGGCTACAGTAACCAAACTATAAATTTAATTATTTGAGTTAGGACAATTTATCAGTGAACTTGATCAGCTACAAAGTTCAATCAATAATACTACGTTCAAGACGAGTATGAAACTGAGAAATGCAATTTGAAAAAACAAAAACTACTCCTCAATAACGATATACATCCGCAATATCTACCTACAGACCTAAAAATAATATCTTGACGATGAAGATACCGGCTGTACACTAATCAAGCCCCAATTTCAACTGTTTGAAAAAACATATTTTTCTATATTAATTTTAAAGTGCATTGATCTTGTTGTTGTATGACTTTTTACTTTATTTTGACGCACTGACATGTAAGTAAAACCAACAACAAAAACTGAAGATGGGAAATTCTTCAATCCCGAAACACGTAGCATGAAAATACAACATTAAATTATTGCAAGACTGTTAACCAGGTATATAACTTTATATTTATATAATTCTTCTGTGCGTGTGTATGACACTGACCTCCTCCTAAACGGTTGGACCAATGTTGATGAAATTGTGTGTGTGTATTTAATTCGGTCCCTGGATTGTTTGGATTTACAATTGGAAGGGATTATAAAGGGTTGATACAATAATTATAAATTAAACTAACTTCATATAAGCTATAAGCTAAAATTATGTAATATGTAATATTAGACTATGTTTAAGGGATTTGATTACTTAAGTCAAAGGGATGAAATGGGATAACTATCCTTAAACATTTATAATAATCAACTTACAATTTATATATTAAAAAAAAACTGATAATTTTAGTACAAATTTACAATTTACAAACATTAGTACTGTACCAGGTTCTTTTTTGGAGAATATCATCACTACAAACAAACAGATTTAATGGGGTAAGCTACCCCTATACAATCAAAATAAATTGCACTAAATTCCATAAACTATAAATCTAAAATTTTTTAATATTATCCTTAATCAATATAAAAAACAAAAACAAAAAAAAACATTTGCAATTTGATTACTTAAGTAAAAGTTATGATATGGGATAACCACCGTTAAAATTAAATCAAACAATAGCGAAGAAGCAGTTCCAGATACACTAGTATACATATTATATATAAAATTATTTCAGTATGACTTAACTTTAATTTATAAAAGATTTATTTCTATTGGTAATCATATTACCAACATGATACATTAAATTCATAGCTGTTAAATTTGTTTGAGTTTATTTTTTTATTTGTTATGTTTTTATCTAGATTTTTCTATCGTTTTATTACCTGTACGGTTTAATTTGTTTTGTTTGTTTCCTATACGCTGCGTTCGGGAAGTATGTGTGCTCCGTGCGATTGTAGGTGATGGTGACCATACAGTTAGATCACTTTAGATCAACGGATACGCAGTTATACCGATCACCTTCATAATGACAACGATGAAAAATAAGATTTTCAGCAATTTTTGCACTGATTTGAAAACTATAAATTTTTGTTTATATTCAACAAATTATTACACAATTTTAGTATTTTTTTTTAGAATATTAAAAGCAAAACATTGGAAATACTCACATTATATCATAATATAACATTGAAAAACAATATAAGAAGCAAAATATATGAATCAAGTAGCTAATCAAAACAGGAACAAATATACCTTCTTAATATAAAATTAAAAAATATCAGCAATTTTTTCCGACAAGATTAGAAAAACGAGAATTACCAAAAATAATCCCAAGAGGCACCACCCATGCGATTTTACCTGGTCACTTGAAACCAGTAATGCGTGATTATGAGGTGTTACAATCGAAACGTATCGATTGTAGGGACCGTTCGAAATATTCGCATGGAAGCGTTTACAATCGAAAGATTCAGTAGAATGCTCCATCTCGCTTGCGCAAGTTTTATTACGAGCTATTTATAAAAATCCTCTGGAACGACAAAGGAATGTTACAATCGAAACTAATATCTCAATATCGAAAGCTTTTGCTTGCTATTTACAAAGAGTAAGGAAAACTCATTGTTAATACAGCATTCAAATATTAAACATTGTTAATAGAATATATATTTATCTATGTAAATAAAAATGTTAATGTGCGTTTATTCAAAATCAATAGTCTCCGAAATTTCTTCACCGATTGCTTTGAAATTTTGACACATTTCATTCGAATCCACGAGTAGTTTTATATACTTTTGAAAAACAACGAACGCCCCCTGTTGGATGTAAAAATAACAGCTCCCTATGTTGCTGGAAACTATACTAATTATTTCAAAGCAACGGGAGTGAAATAATAAATAATAATGAAATAATAATGTTTAGCGTTTGTGTAGTAATCAGCTGTTTGCTCTAATATTTCCATTAACAGCTGATTTCAAACTTTTAAACAATTACTGTATATGCATTTCTGACTTTTAGGTAAGGCTTACATAAACAATGCCTATGTGTTGAACGTAAAAATATCACACACTCAAGTAAATATTTTACGGCAGTGGGAGTTCCATAATAAATAATAATTAAATATGTTTATAGTTGGTACATTAATCAGTTATTAATATACTATTTTCATTAACAGCTGATTTACAATTTTTAAACATTTATTTATATTTCTAACTTTATAGGTTAGGTTTGTGTTTAAATGTATACCTGAGCCGTACTGGTTCTATTTACCTATATTATAACTTATATTATAAAATATATGAAATAATTAGATTTAGACATTTAACATAATTTATCTTCTTAGCTTTGAGGTTATTATTATAAGCTACACCTTTATTTATAAAGAAAACAACATATGTGGGTAGAAAGTCTTATCGGGGTTGGCGTGCGAAGCACACAGGGGTCTCTCCTAGTATGAAATATAAAAGAAAAGCTGTACTTATCTGGAAAAATATATGATTAATTGAGTTCAAACTTGGCATTAAGTTTTACCTACCAATAATATATCTCAAGCAAAAACAAGTAATTCTATCCAATCATGCATTTCAAAATGGTGGCTGTTAAAAACCGCAAATTTTAACTAAAAATTTCATAACACATTTTATGTACCCCTTTATATTCCCTATCGGATGGTCTTACTGAAAAAACAATCAGATGAAGAATAATAGTTAAGTTATGTGTAATAATTGGTTTGTTCAACCCGCCTTCCTATACAAGCACAGTAAACACAAAAATAGTGTATGTACATTTTCTGTTACTACATTTAGCTTAACCTATTATTCTTCATCTAATTGTTTTGACGTACAAGCTACCGAGACATTGGGGCATAGTTCTGAAACACTCTGTAGGTCTGTATTTACATTTAAAAAATGATTGCATCAAATTAATATAATAGACAATAATTACTTCTCAAATTAGATTAACACTATATTTTAAAATGTTCGTTAAGTTTAAAGTGCCATTATGTTTTTCTACGATTACTCTTATTAAAAGTAATTTCTTAAAAACGACTCTCTAACGAATATAGAGATTACATAGTAGCTATTTGAAACGAAAGCAACAATCGACAGAATTAATTCTATTCCAAAAACTACTGGAAAATCAATCGAAATATTTGAAAATGGGAACATTTCGAAAATTAAAAACTCACAATCACTACTTGCAACGATGTAAGAGTTTGCCAACAAACGATGCGCGCGTCTCCTACTGTTAAAAATTAGAACATTAACGGTCCTAATGACCGCCATTACAGGTACAGGGTTTATAATAATAATGGCAATAATAATGTAATCATAAATAGTTCAAAATGAATACCTGGTTATATATTACCTAGTTTTAGATACATCGTAAGGTTATAACGTAGGAGTATTCTTTATACACTTCACACTACCTGTTCCTTAATATATGCACAACTTATACGATTTATTATATAACCAGTAACTCATTTGACACAGACAAGGTAAGATGTATGCGACAGTGGGAGCAGGAAGCATATATTCGTAGTGAACCTAAACCAAAGTACTGAATCAATTCGACTACAGAAGCTGCCCTACAAGTAACACAATTTATGTAAGGATTGAACTGAGATTTATAGTGACTGGGAATTAAGTTGGTCTGGCGGAAGGAACGTGATGACCTTGATATTCGGATCTGTGCTTTCCTCTATGTCAAGATCAGAGTGCTGCATTGTATATGTTGACTTTTAAAATTATTCTAATACTTGGTTTCTACCATTCAGGGAGTCCTAAATAATCTGGCAAACTAAAGAAAACTATCTTGAGATCCGGATAGAAATCAATTAAATACAACTGGATCGTGCAGCTGAAACGCAGACTTGAGTTGAGCGAATTTCAATAAGACCACGAGCTGATTCTTTCCACTCGCATCGGAAACCTCGAGTTTGCACCTCGACTTTGCTTCCTCGGACTTCTTCGTTTCGCAATCAGAACGAGCCAAATTGGGTATGGACCGAGTACTTTTATGTCATTTTAAGTTTTGATCGATT
>JAGFPH010015675.1:6000-20747 GCA_018207615.1 Philaenus spumarius
TCGGATATCAGGACGTTGGTATTTCTAGGCAATCCTTTTGACATCCGGATATCATGCAACGTTTTGCAAATTACAATCAGTAATACAAAATTTTATTTTTCGACGAAATTTTTCTAAGTCCAAATTTAAAATTCAAAAAATCGATAATATGTGTATTTAAATTTTATTTTTTCAATTAAATTTACAGTTAACCTTTAATAATTATAAATTTACCATTAATTCCCACTTTAAAAAACAAACTTTCCAAAAATATTTAACTCTAACCTCAAAAGTTTGTTTACCTTTGAGGTTATACCAATGTTTACACATATGATCAATGTTTAGCTTCTCTGACGTCACACAATCCCATTACGTATTCTACATCTGTCCCTTGCAAATCTTGAACATCTATGATTCACCACAGATGTTCAATCTTCGCGGCTTTCTTACGTTAACAGCGCAATTTAGGTATGACGTCATTCTTTTATTTAAGGCCTATTTTAAACAATCTTTAGTTAAATTTTCACTTTTTCCAAATTTTCTCTGGAGTCGGGTTTCGTCTGGCTATTCTAGTACTCACTTAGCATGACCGAGGCAAATAAATGAAAACTAAGACATGTGATGGCAAACTCTAAAAACTTTAATTACGCATCATTTGACCTCATTCACATGACATAAAAATAGTACAACATTCAAATTTTTATAATTTTAAATTGATTAAGAAATATTTAGCAAAAAGAGAGAGAGACTGTTAAACTATAAAATGAATTAAATCCAAATTGAAATAAAAATATGAAAGTGTAAAATCACTTCTAGCCTAGGCTACTTTACATTTTAAAACCGTCCATCCTCCACACAAAAGAAAAATGAATTGAAATTTTTTTTTTAAATTTTACTGTTTTAAATATTTTGTCTTAATACTTGCGTGATCACTTTATCGAAGCTGAGCTCACATAAATAAAATGCACTTCACTTCCACTCAAGCCCATGGTTGCTAAGTTACATTAAGTTCTTCCAAAATCAGTCGAATTTTTGATAAAAAACTTTCATGAAGAATACACCTGCCCTCAGGCCACAATTATTAAGCTTATTTTCGCAGATAATTGATATACTTTGATCAAAAACTTATAATTTATTTTTAAGACATACTGCTACACGTCCTTCTGATTCAACCGACTAACGAAGAGTGAACGTTCTACAATGTTTTTCTCACGCTTCCAGAACTTTCAACGGAAGGAACCAACTTGTTCATCATTGCATATTTCCTAAACCATGTGTGCATATAATTATATTTTACTATGTGCTTATGATGTTATTGTCTTTTAAATAATTGCAAGTATTATTTTCGATGTAATTGTTTTTTAACTCACTTTTCATTGTATTAATTTTTTATATTAACATATATATATATACTTTTATTTTATATCGATGTCTCATAGTGTCTATTCTTTTTTATTATGATTAGCCATTTGTTTGAATTCTCACCATAGGTCAAATTTTCATTTTTAATTCTTCTAAAAAGTTTGTACTTGCTTTATAAAAAATTATTGTTTACTTTATAATTAAAATATTACCCTTTTTATTATTTAACATTAAATTATTTTTTGTTTATATATTTAGTTATTTTTCAATTTCCTTACACTCTCTCCTATCCTATGAGATACAATTCTACATAGGTACTTGATCAAATTAATTATAACATACAAATACACTATATGCCTCTCTCTCTCTCTACATTTGAGTTATTAGATGAAATTTTCATATACGCATTTTTTATAATTCTCGTTGTCAGCGGGCACATGTGTTACAATCAGGATGTTGGTATTTCTAGTCAATGCTTTTAACGTACAGATATCAGGATGTTGGTATTTCTAGGCAATGCTTTTGACGTTCGGATATCAAGACGTGAGTATTTCTAGACAATCCTTGACATTCGGATATCAGGACGTTGGTATTTCTAAGCAATCCTTTTGACATTCGGATATCAGGACATTGGTACGCATAGAGTTAATGAATCAAAGATGAAAATAAGTTGCAATAACTAATTAGCTAGTCAAAGAATCCAAGGAGCTTTAGGACATTTTTGTTTTTATCAACAAGAGGCAACTCTGTAACGGTTACTTTAAAACGTAGCATATACTTGTCTAATACAACTTCTAGCTTAAGTTTTCTACAATCTGTACATTACTTACCAGTGCCTTTATGTTTTTTGTCCTTCCGTCGTCCTTTACCCTTGCGCGTGTGGTCCTTCTTAGGATGTACACGACCAGGCACTGGTGGTGAAGGCAGAATGCTTACACCTCCTTCTGATGAATCTGTAGAAAATAATTCAAATAAAATGCAGCCAAGCTTTAAACAAATTAATACTATAAATGTTTCAGTAGTGCTTTAGAGTTCTGTACAGACAGTACATAGAACATTCGCCGCTATTCCCTTCCAAGACTAGATAAAACAAATCTCATCTAAAGGAAACTTATCACAATTTTGTGCAACAGATTCCATTGAGATTGCTGCTCATATTGTTTATAGTTTTCCAATTGACTTTTACTTATAATTTGGTACAGTAGCTTTGTCTTAGGTAAAACAAACAAATGGGTACAGTCTTGAGAAAATATATATTTTTGTAAACAGTATTTTAGTTTATAAAGAAGAATTCATGGTTCCGTAGATGCGTTTAGGTGGTAATCATGTTCCATCTACAATTTATTTAATTTTTAAAATATAAGAATGAAGGAAGTGTGTTTGAAAGAGGAATGTCTAAAGGTTAAAACACTTTGAGCAGAATTCAAATCAGACCATTATATTTGAAAATAAAAAAAGTAAAAGATCACCATTTGCGCCTAAAAAATCTGCCTTTGTTAAATCTTAAATGGATTTGAAAGTAAGAAAGCTAATTAATGTTGTGTATTATTAAAAAGGGTAAGAAAGACACTTCCAACGATAAGTACACAATACAGGACCACAATGCCGGCGTTGCCATGGCAACAGAGCCAGACAGAAGGCACATAAAGGAGCATAACACAAGTACCATCTGGCAACGGAACCCACAAACTTATGTGAGTGTTGGTTAATTCCTCAAAAGTTCTTCAGTTGTAATCCTTCCATATTGAATTGCAATATAAAAATCTTGAAAATCTTAAATGGATTTGAAAGTAAGAAAGCTAATTAATGTTGTGTATTATTAAAAAGGGTAAGAAAGACACTTCCAACACTTGTGTGGATCGACAAGTTTGGGTGCTTTGGTGGTGAAATTTAAAGAAAATTTTAGGAGATGTTAACGGATATATGTTTGTGACCATGTACGAGTAGAACTATGTGCGTAGAAGGTGATATGTGAAACTAATTTGGATATTTAAGTGGGCCCATCGCGGAATTACGCAAGTATATATAATAAGACAAAAACTTTGATAATTTGTCGGTATATTTTTTTTTAATTTTTAACTTGAACTTTTTGATTTGCAGTCTGCTATTAAATTCAATTTTTCCTTTTGTTTAACTTCATTGATATTGCGTCTCTTAATTTGGTAAAGAAATCTGCCTAAAAATCTTGAAATTATTATTGTTATTATTAGGATGTTTATTTTATTTGAGTGTTCAATAATTTTCATGTGTAATGTAAATATTTTGAGAATATGTGATTAAAAGATTTGGTCAATGCTGCAACGTCTTGGGATCCCATTGTGTTACCATAATTGTCTTGTTTAGCGAGTACTTTTCAGCTCAAGCATCCACAAACCCGGGAGAAAACAAAGTAAATTTATTACATAAATTATGATATGCAAATTAACAGATATGACCCATGTGAAGTTGTATTGGCGCGAAAGTCTGACTGTTTGCGTTTCATTGATGTAAGCATGTGGGATTGCACCATATAATTGCATGTCACGTCATATAGCATTGAGATGTTATGTGTGGATTAGCAGATACGTAAAGGTAAACAAACTTTGAGGTTAAGTTGGAAATTGTTTTTTAAAGTTGTTAGATTAAAGTAAGGTGAGATTGTTTCTTAAACAAAGTAAAGTAAAATCATTGAAAGAATAACAAAGAAAAGTTCACACATAATCTTTTATAAATTCAAATTATTTTTTTAATTTTTTATTTAAAGTAAAATCTCGAACTCCAATATTTTTTTTAAGTGTTTTACATATTAGATTTTTTTATTTTTATAACTTCTAACATTATAACACTTGTAGGAAAAACTGTTTTGAGTTGCTCTTCATTTGATGTATTATTGTAAACTTAATTTTATAAATACTACAAAGCCTTAAAACCCTGATATTCATTTTGAAACACCCAGTATTACTTGTGGTAATAATTAGAGGACATTTAAATCAAAACCCTTACAACAACTTTCAAATAAAATTCCTTTTTTTTTTAAATAATAAGTAGGATACCTAATCATTTACAGGTATGCCTACCAAAAAATATCAGAAAATGCTGAGATGGCCTTTTATATAAAAAAAATCAGTTTTTTTTTTTTTATCAGTACCAAGCCGGACTTAAACTTTTTTTCAAACGTTTAAAAAGGAATTGTTTGATCTCTGGCTCCCGACTGGGAGCATGGGTTCGATCCCTACATCTGACACCATGTTATAAATCTTATATTATGGATATATTATATTTAAGAATAAATATACATAAATTAAAGTAAAATTATCAAATATATTTAATAACACTCAAGCCTATTTTATAGAAAGAAGGTTAACGGGTTTTCTTCAACAATCTTTATTATAAGCAATCTGTTATCTACAGATCAACCCCTTTGGACAGACAATCACAGTAATGTTGATTTAGTGAGCACATATTTCCGATTTAGCATTCTACTCTAGTGTTATACCAATCCTAACCTACATGAATTAAAGTGTAATACAATTGTTAGGTTGCATTTTTAAAGAATTTTTACTAATTTTAGGACCCTAGACTTGTGTTTTTGCTTATTATGTTTTGTTTTAGTCAACTGTGTTCACTAATGTTGTGTAATATACTGTATTTGTAAATAATTTTTAGTTTGTGACATTTATTGTAGTAAGTCGAATAATTAATCTAAACATTTTGTACACTATAATAGGTTTTTTACTATTTCTTTTCTTATTACCTTTATTTTTAAATGTCTTTGAATTATACTGGCCATTGATGATTATTTGCATGGCTCACTTGGTGAGAGTTTATCAGAAAAGTGTATTGAATTTGATTTGGTTTGGAGCATCAGCTTTTTTTTTAGATTTGCGTAGTTTTTTGTGGATTTGTATAGTCAACAACTAAATTATAAAAGACATTTGGTAGTTGTGTACTATACGGACCTCCTTTTTTACACTTCTGGTGACTTGCAAATATAACTTCTGTTATTTTCTTGATAAATAATCGGTTAAATTGCAGTAGGTCTCTACCCTACACTATCAATCTAAAAACCACAAAACTTGAACCAAACAAACATACAAGTACCAGTCACAGTATGTTTCCAATTTGGAAATACATATATATGGTGGTACCAACTTAATTTTCCTAAATAAAAGGTTGGAAGTAGGTTGTTAGAGAGTGTAATTTTGCCAAATAACCTTCTGTCTTTTTAGCTTCAATAAGTCTTACCTTCAAATTCAGGATCAACTGTTTCAGGCATAGTTTCACCATTATTAGCCTGTGCAGTCACTTGTTTTGGGGAAACTTGTATCGTAGCAGCCCCAAACACTGCCCCCACTGGGTTTGTCGCTAGACATTGTACCATTCCTGCGTGACGCTTCTCCACTTGGTTTATTGTCAATTTACTTCCTGCAATCAAAGAAAAAATTATTAATAAACCTGTAACATTTATATTTTCATTTTGATAATGTATATAAAACATTTAAATTGTTATAAAAGGAAGTAACACTACTGTATCTCAATCACTTCTGATTCATACTTTTAAGATATGTACCATCATTTTTTTAACTAAATTTTTTGCTTTAATCAATGTATTTATCTGTTTGATCTATTTTGACATGCATCATTAAATTATCAGAAATCAATCATCATGTCTGTCTAATTTTCATTTAGTAACCATTTATAATTTGTTTAAAGTACTTCCACATTACTCGAATCTAAATTTTTAAAGAGTAATGTAAAATATTTAAATTTCTATTAAACAATAATGAAACAAAATGACATCAGGAACAGATATATTTGGCAGACTATTTCGGCAACAAAAATTGTGAACAGCAGATGACAAAATGTCTATTTGCGGAATACGAGTTACCAGCTGGATGATCTGTGAAATAAATGATCTGCGACTGTGATGTCAGAGAAGTTGTATGATATAAATGTGACGATGAGAATTTGGTAGAGAAGGCAATGAACAGCCATATTAGTCAGCCATCTTAATTCGTCTTCTGCTTTGGTTACATCTGGGCTTAGAATAATTTTGGCGTTTGTTGATATTTGAATTTTGAGGTGAAAATTTTAACTAAATGAAACATTCTAAATGATAATAAAATGAAATGAAATTAATTATAATGATTAAATAAATTATCATCTTACATGATTTTCAACTTAAATTTTGTTTACTTTAAAAAGGTTTTGACCTTAAATTTGTTTAAAGTTATTTTAGCTATAACATGACACAGGTACAGTTTTCTAAAATCCATGTATTATTATTGTAATGTTGTGATTTCTTATTGGTTTAATAATTGCATAATACCCACACATACAAAGTGGTCTGTATAGATGTTCTCCCTGTATGAAAAATCTCAACTCCATATAGAAAACAAGTATGGTTAAAAACAAAAAAATGGTTCAATGAAATTTTATTTTTATTTGTCACAATTAAGTATTCAAAACAAAATAGAACTCGAAATAAGTTGAACCAACATAAATATTTTAAATATGGCATATTTTTCTCATTGACCAAAGAGTTAATTTAAAGAGAATTTGTCTATACCGCCTAACTCACATTTTTAACACAATTTACTCTTTGGTTCCAATGCATTCTGGCAGACGTTTCGCGTCAACCAATACAATGTTTACGGCAAAAATCCTAGAGATAGCAAAATCATTGCACAAAAACAAAACCTCTTAAGTTCACAAAGCATGTTACCAAGAAACAATACCCCCTATAATCAGACCTTTATATAAAAACTGCCGAACTACGAAGGGTCTAAGAATACAATACCACCTAACTACAATTATTTATGGGCTAATACCGTCTACCTGTAATTCGTTAAAGTCCAATACCTCCTATCTGCAACGCGATAAAGAACCAATACCACCATTTTTTTCTTCAGCAGTCAAAAAGTAACCAAAATGTTGATTTAAAAATAAAAATATCATATTAAATACATGTTATATAAGTATGTACTTGAAAATAAGCAGTTTTTGACCCTCCTTTAAAGTTACTAAAATGTCAGTTAGGCATATTGTTAGATAAGTGCATGTGTAAATCTCCATGAAAAGAAATTTCTGACTTAATCTGTTAACTGTTTGCATGTTTGGTCTAACCTATAACATGGGCGTGGGAATCATTATCCAAAGATTCTCCATTAAGTAACCAAGAAACGGATGGATAAGGAGATCCTTCCACATCACAATCCAGTTCTACTGCTCCACCTTCTTCAACTACAGAGTTGGAAGGTCCTCTCAGTATTTCAGGAGGCACTAAAACATATACAAAGAGGTGAAAAGGTTTGATACGACATAACTAAAAAAGTCTACAAATAGTTGGGAAACTTCTAAGAAAAAAAATCAACAAATATATTTACATTGTATTCCTTTCATAGTCACCATAGTTTACATGAGATCAATTAGGAGCATTTTATGCTCTATATAACAGGCAATAATGACCAAACTAGATTTTCAAAAATACCAAAATTATTATGGAAATATACAAAGGTCCATGATTATACCTGAATAAGTTATAGCCTTTTAGCTTATTCTTACCTACTCTATAACATAGTCATATAACTAAAAATTGTAGCTGATATCAACAATACATTGGTATAAATAGGAGGGTAAATCGAATATAAACTGGTCTTTTGATCTTCACCTTCTCAGACTGCCCCGAGTAGGCTGGCTATTCCATTACCCTCTGTGCACTATAATAAAGATTTTTAGCAAAGGAAAACATTGAACTATGGGAAATTTTGGTTGAAGATGGAGTTAGGAAACGCTATGGTGTCTTAGACCCAACTGTTTGCTTGGGCTTGCAAGTTTAAAGGTGGTCTAGAAAATGTAGGAAAGAAAGTTGTGGTCAATGTTCAAGGTCTCACAGATGATAACAACCGTGACATTATCGAAGGTGGTCGATGGTTGATTGTTGATGAAATCACAGTAGAGGTTCGTATCAGGCGTGAGAGTGCTCATGCCACCACCACAGACATCAGAAAAATGTGTGATAAATGGGTTCGAATGTTATTGGCCGAAAATAAGAATAGAGATCAGGTTGCAAATCTTGTACACCCTTCTACAACCCAGATCGTCCACTACAGCTGAACTGTTTTTAATTTAGATTAGATGAGAAAATCTTGGCATCAGAGACGTGTGTGTCTGATGGATCCCGAGGTAAGATTCCAAATCTGGAACACTCTCTTCATAGCCCAGAATTATCCCCCCGTGATAATTTTTTATATGTGCCCTGAAGTAAGCGTTGGGAGGGAAATGGTCTGAGAACAATCAAGAAATCTAGGATAGCATGAACAATTGGTTGACAATAAATTTAGCCTCAAAGTTATTTTGACAAAAACAAATCTAAAAGCTTACAAAATGCTAAGGAAAATGTTGCACAAGACTGTTCAGAAAAGATAAAGATTTTGTTTGTACTTTTTCTTGATCAATAAAAGCATATACAGTACTTATCCTGATATATTACAAAACATTGAAACTATACTGACTTTTAATTTATTTAAATTTAAATTACAAAACAAATTTTTATTTCTGCGTTAATTAGTTTGCAAAACAACTTCCTTGATTTGTACTTTATTAACAACTAACCTTGAACTTGTAGAGTTACTTTGTGCACGGCTGACGGTGAGACACCATTGCTCAACTCACAGATGTATTCCCCATCATCCGAAAGTCTCACGTTGATCAGTTTAAGTGCTCCAGGAACTAAGTCCACTCTATCTTTAGGAAGTGATCCCACCACTGTACCACGTCTCCAGACAACCTGTGGAGAGGGGTTCCCTATACCACTACATTCCAGGCTTACGTTTGTACCTGAAAACGTTGGAAAATAATGGTATTATAAAGGTTTTAAATTTTAAAATACAGTTATCAATGGCCTTGATATGTATAAATTAAGGATAAGCTTATAAGTAAATACTAGTAAGCAAAAGGTTGTTGAGCACGAACAAGGTTATGCTTGGAGATGTTACGAATAATAATTTTAATTATTTGTTTTTAAAGATTTACTTACTATGGCTGTTGTCAGCTGTTATTGATTTTATTTGTCAACTGATTGTGTCATATTACACTTTTAACTGGAGTTTCAATTAATTCAATTGTGTTTTTAACGATTATTGCAAAAAAATAAAATAAACTGCTAATGGCAGTGTTTACCTATATTTACTTTTTCTGAAACATGCTATTACACGAATAATATAATAATATTCTATAAATTAATACTAAAGTAAACTAAAAAAAAAATATATGAAACAAATAGCAAAAGGTTACTTCAAATCAATTTCAGTAAATGTCACAGACCGGGAATCTACTCGTCAACTAAAACTCTGATAGCTGAGTTGCAACACAAGACAGTATATTTTGTTAAAAGAAATAAGACAATATAATAATATTCTAGGATTGGAAAATATAACCTTCTATGTTCTTTCTAAGTAGAAAATAGTTTGCAAAAACTCCACTAGATAGAAGCATCAAATAGGCTTGTCTTATGCAGACATGATAGGGTAAACCTCAGTAACCGAGTGACTAGACAAGAGATGTAAATTACGCTGAAGGATTAATAGGACTAACAACTTACCAATTAATAACAACAACTAAAATAATTTATAAATGAAACTTACCTTTTTGTGCAATATAAACAGATTGTGGTGGAGATAGGAATCTTGGAGGTGACCTCTCACTTGATGATATTACATTAAGCGTTGTTTTTAAATGCGAGTATACTGTTTGTCCTGTAATATCATTAGATGCTGAACATGTATAGACTCCGTTGTCTTTAGTTGTTACGTTGTTTAGGATTAGAGTGCCTGTTGTTACCAATGTATAAACGGATGCTAGAACAACACAATAATGTAGTTTGTCCATGTAATAATACTGCATATTATGAAAAATATTATAATAATTGTTACAATAATTTGTTAACCCTGGTACATCGGCCATTTTTTTTGTGATACACATATATTGTGAATTTGCAATTATGTTTAAGTTGTAGAAAATACAATAGTATAAATTGTACATTAACATAAAGTATTACGTACACATTTTTGTATATAATACATTATTTTTATTTACAATGATGTATTATCTTTGATTTAAAAAAAACTCTTCTTTAAAATAAATATATGTGTTGACACTACAGAAAAAATTAGCAGCAATTCCTGAGTTAAAGTTGCTGGGCCAAAGGACGAGGAAATTTTTGGTTCTTATGGAAAATAATTTACTGACTTTAAATTAGTTTCACCAGAAAAAAATGTCGATCGCTTTTAATTGAAACATTCTTTTCTCTCCAAATAACTAGACTATAGTATGTCCAAGTAGGAGGTGTATTCCACAATTATGTTACCGTCAAACGGGGCTACTTTGTACTTGGGGGCTACTTTGTACAAACTTTCAAAAAACTGTTTAAAAAATCATATCTCCCATACTTTTTATTATTTTTAAGAGTTTTATATCTTAAAGTAAAGGTAAACTCATATTCTTTAAGAAAAAAAAAATTAAAACATTGT
The DNA here is from genome assembly GCA_018207615.1 of Philaenus spumarius. NCBI lineage: Eukaryota > Metazoa > Arthropoda > Insecta > Hemiptera > Aphrophoridae > Philaenus > Philaenus spumarius. The sequence goes on from JAGFPH010015675.1 coordinate 16,851, forward strand.
ACAGATTAAATTTAAAAAATGAAAAATAAAAAACTGAACTTTCCTTTTTTGTGCAAAAAAAGTTACCCAAACTTTTGTATGCACAGCTAAGTGCATAAATGGTCATGAGCTATAACTTTTATATGTTGTAGCCCCACTTTCTGGGATTCCAAAAATACCAATTATGTTATATAAAAAGGTTACCATTAAAATTAAAAAAGATCTTTTCAAAAAAGGTACACAAATTTTTAAAACCCGGGGTAACTTTGTCCACTGTTTTTACTGTTTTCATGCCATATCCTGCTTGCTTTTACCACATAACCAATCGCAACCCCTAAATTAAACATGTTTATCTTGTTTCAGGTTGCTGCTTGATGTGTATCATTAAATCACTTAGTAGTTTAACATTTCCTTCAAATTTTTGGTTTCCGCAACAAGTTTTATTTGGAACTTTAACAGAATTTAGTAAAGCTTTGGTGGACATAGTGCTTTTTATTTTTGCTTGAACTATTTCTGTTAGCTTATTAGTGAATAGTAGTGAATAGCAGTAGTGGTCCAACATGGTCCGAACGTATAAAAGAAAACTGGGTGCGCGCCCCTATAGGAACTATAGCTTACAGACATTGCCAACTGCTGTCAAAGATGTTAAAATATTATTATGTTAATGTTAACCACACTCTTTGGCTACACATTGCATGGATCATTTCAATTCTATATAATTTTCTTCATATATATATATTACAAAACACTTATGCTGTACCAAAGTCCCTGCGTAACGTTTTTTTCAAATAGCTGCAACTCCTAAAGTAATAGAGATAGAAAAATGGGAGTTGCACCAAATTGTTCCAAATAGCCCCAGCTATCAAATGCATGTTTTAAAATAGCCCCAATCCTAACTACCTTGGAATTATATGGAAATGTAATGACTGTTACAAAGTGGCCCCGACCCAGGGGTAACTTTGTACACTCAAAAAAAAATTTTTTTCATTCGGTATGAACACTGAATTTTTGTCCTACACATAGTTTGATAGCCCATAGAAATACGGTCAATTAGCAATTTTTCCCAATAAAATATCTTTATAAATAAAAAAATTATTACGAAAATTCAAAAAAAATGTTTCAAAGTACAGTTTGATGGTACTTAAAATAGGATTACTCTCTACTATTTCAGAATCACTGAAAAAAATCTGTCATAAACTTTAATGTAACATTTTCCCAATAGCTACATATTTGTAACTTAGGACAAAGAAACAGAAAAACAACTGTTCAGTCAAATCTAATACTGTTAAGTAAGATCAGCTGTTAAATTGTTGGCCAATAACTATGTACATTATGCTACTCACCAGGTAACCTTTCACCATTCCTAAAGTATTGTATCACAGCTTGAGGGTAACTGACCGGAGAAGGACATTCTATAGCCACGGTATTGCCTGATACCACTGTGTACTGACGAGGAGTACTTTGTGGAAACTGTTTAAGTTCGGCTAAAGTTAACTTCGCTGGTATCGATGCCAGGGCTGACGCTCCGAACCAGGCTATGCACTGAAATAATTACAACAGTTCAGTTAACAATCGGTTAAAAGTAGCATAACATATGATCTAGCTGTATTTTATGTGGAAGCAGTTTTAGTACTTGTGAAATACGAGAGTGAGCCAAATGTAAACAATATTTGTTGTGTAGGCCTACATTCATTATTCATGAAAAAATACAAATAAAACATTTAACTTTTTTCATCATAGTCTCTTGCTTGCTCTACACATTTTCCAAGCGTTTTAAAACTTGAAGATTCCTTCGTCTAAGACCTTCTGAGGTGTAGTCATCAAACAATATCGCAAGATATTTTAGACTTCCAGATTTTTCTCAAACCATTTCTCTCATACTACTTCTTTAAAAAAAAAAATATACAATAATAAGAAGAAGAAGATTGTTCTAGATTTAGATTCTCACCTCTTTTTTTTTTATTTAGTTAAAATATAGTTGAACACCTTTCTTTGTTAATAACTGTATTATAATCCGTTATGCAACTGGTGATGGAACCTGCTGCTCATTCATTAGTGTTCCAAGTGTAGTGTAGTACTCTCATGTCCAATTCCCACACCTGAACTATTTTCATCAACAATCAATCGCCAGTCTCCTTCTGTAAGTTCTGCATGGATATAACCTTGTGCCTCAATCATAACTTTCGTTTTCCACACTTTTTCACCATCATTGCCACTCAAACACTTATTTTCGAGACAGGGAAGTGTCACCTAACTATTCCTTCAATCGAGTAAAAATACAGTTTAACACCTTTCTTTGTTAATAACTGTATTATAATCCGTTATGCAAAAGCTGATGGAACCTACTGCTCACTAATTAGTGTACCGATTATAAGATAAATTTAAGAGCAAATGAAATAAACAAAACATGAAATGATTGGTCGGTTGAAGTTTATCTGAGACTATAGTCAAGTAAGGTTAAAGTCTATATTACAATGGTTGCAGTGCTTTCCCAGTCTATATTACAGTTGGAACCTCACAATGTAAAAATGGCAACTGTTTTTGGTCGCCTGTTCAAAAACTGCAGGCCTAAACATACGCACTCCTTGAATCAAATTAGCACCGAAATTGTTTTTATTTTCTAAATCTGTTAAGGCCCATCAATCCGTTAAAAAAAAATATTTATGGCTAATATAATGTTCTTAAGGTTACTTGTATAGGTAAGGTGACCAGACATCCTGCTAGTCCCGCTGTCCCCCAAATTTCCCAGGGAATGCCCAAATGTCCCGCTTTGGTGGAATATAAGTTTTTATCTTAGAACATGGCATTAACTTTGTAAAAACCTGCTGATCAATGGTGGGTTGAAGTTTTCACTAATTTTGATAGCAAACAGAGTGACTCATGTTTGTTAAATAACTTTCTGCAGAAAAGTACAGCAGTGAAAATGTCAAATAAAAATAGCAAAAATAAATGCTTTTTGAGGACTTTGTGAGTTTGGAAAAATGAAAAACTTTTTCATAATTTAAACAAATGGACCAAATAAATGCAATATAATTTATAATAATTTATGAACAAGCAAATTTGATTATATTAACACTGTAATGTTAATTTTTTGTGTTCAGTAATAATAAAATATCATTAATGTAAAAACAGTTGTGCGTTACTATATCTTATATTTACTGTAATCTTTTAATGGCAAGATGTCCTGTTTTGGTTTCTCAGAAATTTGGTCACCTTATGTATAGGATCACTTGTTTGTCAAAATCAAATTGCTCAGGAACAGATGGAAAGTATCAAACTGAAATTTATCCAAACTTGTACAAGTTCCAAAAATCATAACAAAACTTGACTATACATTTTGAGAGGTTAAGTTTGGATATTGTTGTGTGAATTCTGTATGCCCTTGCTTTATTTAAGGATATCAAATTTATTCTTTTTAGAACTGTGTGACCGTATTTTTCAAAATTTTCTTCAAAATATTGCTTGAAAACCATCCCTTTTAATTTTAATTTCCAAAACTATAGCAGATTCAAATTGTTGTAAAAAAATGTTTACGCCAAACAGTAATACTGTGCCTGGCAGCTTCCACAACCACCAATGTATAACTAATTAACACCAAACTCATTATTATTGGTTAGATGGTTACTTGGATATATCAAGTGTATAAAACTTTCTGAACAGCTGGTAGTCGGGAACCCAAGTCTTGCGAGTCAAACACTCATTCCTTATGTTTATTTAGTATTGAGAAGACATATATGGCCAGGTGAAAGAAAATTAAAAGAATACACCAAAACCATGAGTTTGAACAACAGTATTGGGAATCAAGAATTGTGAGATATTACAATCGCAATGTTTCTATTGTCGGGACCATTCAATGCAAGCGTTTACAATATAAAGTTTCAGTAGAACAGTGATTCTCACTCTCGATTGCAAATTTTG
>JAGFPH010015676.1:0-11760 GCA_018207615.1 Philaenus spumarius
TAAAGCAATGAAAAACTAAAGGAGAACATATGGCCAAGTTACATGAACAGTGGCACCAATATTAAATCAGGGTAGTGGGTGGCGGTTCTGTTCTTTTTGCCCAATGAAAAAAGAAACAGTTTGTTGAAGAAAAAGAACAGTTTGAAAAAGAACAGGTTAAATTACTGGTCTGTTACTATTTAGAATGGATTTTTTTATTGTAATATTATTATTGTTTTGGGTAGGTAATAGTATACAAAGACTGGGTATAGTATACAAATAACATATCAACTTCAAATGTTATGACATTTTAGTTTAAACAACATATTGAACAAGAATTAACTAAAAAAACAAAAAAATTTATGTCGGAAATCATTAATAATGAAAAAGTTGCTGGATCACTTTCTGTATCTAAGTGCTGTGTAGCTGAATGTCAAATTCTTCAGAGTTTTTACCGTTGTAAACCTCGCTGATAGCACAAAAAAGATAATGTAGCCTTTCCTTATAGTCCGAGAATCAGGGCGGTAGTCAGACCGGTTTTCTCGGGTCATTTGGCTTTAAAGGGGCCCGGCGGGCCATGAAAAAATCACTAAGCTTTCACATAAGAAAAGAAAACTGCTGATGTTATAACGTTAGTTTTTGCAACGTTAGGTATAAAATGTTGGCGAAGTTGAGATTTGGACTCAATTGCAGTGGCTACAAATTTCAAAAAATATAATTTATCAACATGTTTATTAGAAAAATATTTGTTTTTGGACTTATTTTATTCACCATCCCAAAAGTGTAATGAGAATTTACATAACAGCTACTAAAACCAACTAAATTAGTTAAACACCAAACTCCCTCAATGCGATTGCTCAATTGCATGCGCCTACGCGCAACAATTCGACCACGACCGGCGGAACGGAAGTTATAAGGTAAACCACAAGGGATTGTTAGAAAAATATTATTGCGAGAGGGGCCCGGCGAAGCAGTTTTGCCCGGAGCCCGTCAAAGCTGACAACGGCCCTGCCGAGAATAGTAATTTAATAATAAACAATAATTAATAAAATAGCTTATATAATATATGTATTTAGAAATTGGATTCATACTGCGACTAAAAATTATAAGTTAGAACTTCAGACGATTTTTTTTTCTCACGTATATATTGTACAAGAACTAAAAAAATCACACAGAAACTAATTATTGTAATACCACAAAATTAAAAAAAAAACGGTTGACTGTAGATCAAGATGCCACTGTCATTAGTAGCCTATAAGATTGACTGAACAACACTCAAAGCTGGACTTTGACTTTCTTATCGCTCGGTAAGCTTATCTGCAAGGTTCCCGACGTTTAGTTACTTGTCAGTCTTCAGTCACAGTATCTTTCAAAAGTATAAACATATGTACGTTTTTATATTAACGTTATTGTCTATATATAACGTTTCCGACACGTAGTTTTTTAGTTATTTCTTCTTTAATATATTGTCTAACTAATATATCATAAAATTTGATGTTGACCCAGTCTTTGTATACTATTACCTCGTTTTGTTACATGTGTTTAATAACAACCTTCTATTTAGTACTTTGTTAAAACTGTTGGTCATATGTAAAATGTAAAAACTAAGTTAAATTCACATTTCTTATTACTTTAACAACATATTTTTAAAGGTATTTCATGGTTTTATTAGTATTTTAGGGAATAATTTTAAATAAACAAAGTAATGAATAATAATCAAACACAAATTAACGAATGTTGTACCTAATAAAAACATTTTAGGCCTACTCAACCGCCTTCAACACTTAAACAAGAAACGTTCTTAAAAACAGAGAATGCCCGTTTTCAGAAAAACAACATTTGTTCTGAAAAAAACCCGTTTCTAAAGAAAACACTTCTTTAAAAACAGTTTGAAAACTAAAAATAGACCATAGCTTGAATTGCACATTGGAGGGCTCGGCACAAATTTAATATTCGACCCCAGGCTATCCTAGGCCTATGGCATCAGAAATACAAGAATAATAAAAAATAGCCTAAAGGTTAGCTAACCTATAGTATATAGTCACAGTATGTTTAACTATATTCAACATTTAACAGTAGAATGTAAAACAACGTCGTCTGATAAAATATCAGCCAAGGTATCAGTGGAAGAGGGAAAAACAGTTTGTCTGGATAAGAAACAACAATTCTTTTTTTTTTCAGAGAACTGATATTTTCAAGTCAACACTGTTCCTATCGCGTATTAAATTGGCTGTAGATTGTCCGTATTAAATCCCATAGGCCTAAGAGATTTTTGATTTGTTAATTTGTTATGTTATATTTGTTTTAGAATGTTTAAGTTAGGCCTATATTGATTTCCCGCGATCAGTGAAGTATCTAATTTCATTATATACATAGGAAAAAGTGATATATAGTGTAATTATATATAGTGATGTATAGTGGAGATGCGATCCCTGTTCAAAGATTCGCAGGAAGAGCATGGTTCTTTCGAGTACGGTGGGAGCAAAAAAGGTTACACTTGAAGACATAATGGAGTTGATGAAAGAAATGAAAACAGATTTTGAGAGAGTGGAAAAGGGACTTGGAAAATCAATTGAAACCTGTTTTGAGGGACTAAATGAACTCAGAGCCTTGATGGAAAAGCTAAATGAAAACCAGGAAAAACATTATGAAGAATTGGACAAGTTAACAAAGGAAAATGTCACTTTGAAAAAGCAAGTACAAGCTCTTCAAATAAAGGTGGAGGAAATGGACCAATATGGAAGGCGAAATAGTTTGGAAATTCACGGGATTCCTGTGACGCCTGGCGAGGATGTGTTAAATGTGATTAAGACAGTGGGTGTTGCGTTGGACTTTCCCATAGAAAGTGAGATGGTGGATGCCTGCCATCGCTTCAAGAAGAGAGTGGGGTCTGATGAGCCTCCCGGTATAATAGTGAAGTTTGTAAGACGGTTTGTTGCAGAGGAGTTGCTTCAGAAAAGGCGAGTTAAGCGTGATTTTTCAACACGTCATATGAATATGCATATGGATAGACCTGTATATATTAATGAAAGTCTTAGTCCCGGAAGGCGAAGGCTGTTTGCGATCGCCAGGGAAGCCAAAAGAAATAACGGATATAAATATCTCTGGATTAGGGGAGGAAAAATACTTACCAGGAAGGACGACGGGGAACCGGTGAAAGAAATAGTGACTTCAGACGATATACAGTTATTACATTGAATATGCACAATATAACTAATACAGTAATTTTTTGGTGTTGTTGCTTCTGAGACTGTAAGTAATAAATTTAATAATATAGATAAGGACAATATTTTTATTATACAGCAGAATATACGTAGTATGAGAAAAAACTTTGACCTGTTTGTTGTTTTTCTAGAAAGTTTAAAAAATAAACCAGATTTTATAGCCTTATCAGAGATTTGGGTAAATAGTGACGAAGTTCAGTTTTATAAGTTGCCTGGGTATAATATGTTTGCTAAATGTAATGATTTGCATCGTGCTGGTGGGGTGATTGTTTACACTAAAGATAAATATCATTGCTTGTCAACTATGGTAAATATGAGGTCAGCAGACGGTCTTAGGATTTCCTGTTCAGACCCGGGTTTGGAGTTTGAACTTATAGTTATCTATAGACATCATCTGTTTCAACCTCGGATGTTTTTGTCTGAATTGTACAATATCTTATGTAATTGTACAAGTAAGAATGTAATCTTTACTGGTGATATAAATATTGACATATTACGAGATGAGCCTTTAACAAGGGATTATTTACTATTAATGAATGAGTTTGGTTTCCAATCTTTGGTTACAGAACCTACTAGAATAGCAAACAATTCATTTAGTTGTATTGATCATTTATTTTTTAGAGGGAAGGAAAATTTTATAACAGCTGTAAATATTAGTCATGTTAATTTGACAGATCATAGTTTGTTAAGTTTTGTTATTAACACCAAAAACAATAGAAATAGTGCCAATTATAGTGACAATAAAAAAAAAAATGCCCACAACATTAGTACCCGGATAGACTTGAATGCTTTAATTAAATTGTTGGAGGAAACAAACTGGAACTACTTATTCAATCAAAACTCTGCATCTGAAGCATTTAAATTGTTTGTGGATAGATTGCAAAATCTTATATTGAGTACTAAAGTAGAATTAAGTAAAAAACAAGAGTATGTGCCATTAAAGCCGTGGATGAATTGTGAGTTGTGCAGGCGAATAAACAAAAGGAATGAACTTTCGAAAAAATGTAGGAAACAGCCTTTGAACGATAGACTAAAAAGATATTTTATTTCTTATAAGAATAGACTATCTTATGATGTCAAAAGGGTAAAGGAAAAATATTATATTGAAAAATTGCAAAAGAAACAATCCGATGTGGGCGCTCAATGGAGGATTGTAAATGAAATCTTGGGAAAAGAATCCGATAAAGTAGCTGTAGATAAATTAATAATAAGCCCGGGAGAATACATTACGGATCCTGTAGATATAGCTCAATATTTTAATTCTTATTTTGTCAATGTGCCACAAACTATTAGAGACAGTATTCAGGCTCCTAACCATGATGATATTGACCAGAACATTTTTTCATTTCCTAGAAATTGTGGGTCATTTTTTCTAAATCCTGTTTCTGGAAAGGAAGTTGTAAATATAATAAATAAATTGCCTAATAAAAAGTCTCCAGGTGTTGATTGCATAAACACAGCATTATTAAAAAAAAATTGGTCCTACTATTGGGGATACTCTAGAAGCACTATATAATTTTTGTGTTGAAAAGGGAGAATTTCCTACAATACTAAAAACAGCCATAGTCATACCAGTTTTTAAAAAGGGTGACAAGAGAGATCCAGAAAATTACAGGCCTATAGCACTTCTTTCTGTTTTTTCAAAGGTTTTTGAAAGAGCAATTAAATCGAGGCTTATATTGTTTCTTGATCATATACAATATTTTAGTTCCAATCAGTTTGGTTTTAGACAAAATCGAAGTACAGAGGACAGCCTAAATAGGCTTATGTCGCAGATATATAGTTCTGTAAACGGGGGACTAAAAACGGTTGGGCTTTTCATTGACATTAAAAAAGCATTTGATACAGTGGACCAAATAGTTTTATTAAATAGATTATGGGAATTGGGCATAAGGGGAATTACATATGAACTGTTTAATAGTTATTTATTGAATCGTATACAATGTGTTAGAATAGGTAATAGTGTTAGTGAGGAGATGAAGGTCCAAAATGGGGTTCCTCAGGGTTTAGTTCTTGGTGCTTTGTTATTTGTTATATATATTAATAGTTTCTGTGAGGGTAATTTCAGGGGAGAGTTAACTGCTTTTGCAGATGACACTGCCTTCGTGTATAGTGGACCAAATCTTAGGGATGTAAAGAAGGATATTGTTCGGGATTTGCGCTGTATCAGGTGGTGGTTTGCGACGCATTACATGGTATTAAGTATAAAGACTAAATATATAATTTTTGATTTGAAAAATGAAGTATCTTTTGAAAATGAAGTCAAGTATCATACACTGTCGTGCTCGTCTGATGTTCGTTGCGATTGTGAAACTATTGGCAGAGTCAATAGCCTAAAGTATCTGGGAGTAACGGTGGACTGTAAATTATGCTGGAAAGAACACGTTAAAGAACTAAATAAGAAACTTTGTCTGGTATTGAGAAAGATGTATTATTTGAGATCTTTTTGTAGCATTAAATTACTAAAAGTGGTATATCATGCACTTGCAAATTCTAAACTGAGATATGGACTTTTGGTGTGGGGTGGTACATACCTGAACACACTTATGCCTATAATTAATACTCAGAAACATATAATTAGATCAATTCTATTTAAATCAAAATTAGAACATTCCTTGCCCTTATTTAGGCAGTTGAATATTTTATCTTTGCGAAGGTTATATGTGTATGTCATCCTAAATGCGGCTATAAAAGGAAAGATAGATATGCCGAAATCTAATATACAGAATACGCGTAGGGAGAGGTATTGTATATTACCCAGAGCCAAACTGACTGTGTTTCACAAATGTTTCATATACCAGGCACCTAAATTCTTTAATGCATTGCCAACTAACATAAAATCAATTTATGGGGTTAGACCTTTTTTGAAAAAAATGAAAACCTGGCTTCTTGAATTTGAGAATATTGAAGATCTTTTCTGTGCGCCTGTTTAGGTGCAAAACGATTGTTTTTCTCCGCTGTTTTGCTTAGTTGGAGGTAGTTACAGGCCTTAGCTGAGATCACAAAATGTTATATTTTAATATAAATAATGGTGGTAGAATTGACATCCTGTTCTACAAATAATTTTTTTGAAATTCGTGCTGGTAAACCCAAAAACTGGCTTCGCCAACAGGGTTACCTAATTCCTTGAGTTTTTGAAGCTTTCACAATTATTAAGTGTAGACAAAAATTGTATATAGTTTAATTCTCTTTGTATATATTATATTATTAGTGTTTAGTTATAAGTGATTAATTATATTATTACTGAGATGTATTTTTAGTTTCTTTTTATGTACCACGGTTTTCATTGTATATGTTATTGTTTTTGGTTATAAGTGGAAAATTTTTATTATTATTGAGATATATTTTTGTTTCTTTTTATGTATGGTTGCATGTGCATTGTGTTAGTGCTGATATTATGTATGATATGCAAGGAATAAATTCTTTATTTATTCTATTGAAACCTGTAGTCACAATGTCCTCCACTAGAACCCTTGAAAAACTCAAAACTGTGCAGAACTCATCATATGGGTTAAATAACACTGACCTCTAGCTTTTTTCAATATTTTTGATCTAGCCTCTGTGGCAAAATACACTAGGCGGCGCAACTTTACTATTCGACTCTAGGCTAACCTAGAGCTAGGTAACAGAAATGCAAATATAATAATAAAAAAAATACCTAAAAGGTTCTGACCTAACCTATTTAGTCACAGTATGTATACCTGTATTTAACATTTAACAGTAGAATGTAAAACAACGTTGTTGTCTGCAAAAATATTAGGCTAGAGTCGAATAGTAAAGTTACGCCCACTAGGCCTATACACTCACTGACATACAATTGCTAAACTAGAAATAAAAGAAAAAACTAAACCTAGACTAACTTACAGGGGCTAGTAGAATAACAGTATGTTTCCAGTTCCAGTAAATATAATATATTGATACGGCCACTAGGCTACTTAACTTTCTAAAAAAAGATTTATTTATTTCTCTTCACTCATAAAGCAAAAATGGTAACACTATTCCTAGATAGCTACTAGTTACAGATAAATATGATTTTTATGTCATAAAAGAGTTGATCAATCATTAAAATAATAACATGAAGCTACAGTACTTTTTATTAATTACTCTATCCTTTCCCACTATAACCTATAAACATTAACTCAACACTCCATCGATCAATCTGTAGTTCTGTTCTGTACTTTCCTACTTTGCGGCTTGTGCGCAGTGTTTCCATCCGGGAAAAATAAAAATCCCTCTACGATGGTCAAAAAATCCCTCATTATCCCTCATCCTTGCTTTTAAAATCCCTTTTTATCCCCCTTCCTCTAATTTCAGGCAATGCAGTGCTATACCTTAAATAAATACCAATAATTACTCAAATAATCCCTCTAAAACCCCTATTTATAAAATTATTATAAATTTTTCATTGAGCATTCAAATTATATCATGATAAACAAATTAGCTGGAATTTTAATGGTTAAAAAACTACTCTTGAGATATTAACTCCTTACACTTTTTACTGGTGGATGTATAAAACAATTATAAAAACAAATGTAGAGAACAGTTTTCTTATAATATTATATCAATCAAAAATAACAAATTACCGCTCAATTACAAATAGCCCATAGTAAAACATAAAATTACAGAATTAAATTTGTAAAAAAAAAACACAAAATTAATGAAATAACAATGAACCTTGTAAAACAAAGTCCTAATAAAAATCAGTGGTACAACAATACTTGGCGCGAATTTACTATTCGACCATACACAAACAGAAATGCAAGAATAAAAAAAATAGCCTGAAAATATAACTTATAGACTTTAGTCACAGTATATTTGACCTGTATTCAACATTTAACAGTAGGATGTAAAATAAGGCCTTTGTCGGCAAAAATATCAGCTGAGCTCAATATTTAATTAAGGAATACGAACGACCCTGCACCAACAGAAATACAAGAATAAAAAAAATATCCTTAAGTTCTAACTTATAGCCTTTAGTCACAGTATATTTTACTTGAATTTAAAATTTAACAGTGTAAAACAAGGTCTTCGTCTGCAAACATTTCAGCCGAGGGTCGTATAGTAAATTTTTTCCAATATTTAACTAAGGAAGTAATATATAAATCAACGATAAAACAAATAATAGTTTTTAACTTATGGGTAAGTGAAAAAGAAGGATAAAATAAAAACAAATGTAGAGAAGTTTTCTTATAACATTGTATTGCTCAATTATTACAAATTACTCCGCTGAATTACAAAAAGCCCATAGTAGGCTAAAACATAAAATTACAAAATTAAATTTGTAAAAAAATATAAAATAATAATAATAATAAACCTTGCAAAACAAAGTATTAATAAAAATCACAGTGGTACAACAATATTTAACTAAGTAAGTAATATATGAATCAATGATAAAACAAATAGTTTTTAATCTTATGGGTATGTGAAACAGAAGGATAAAATGAAAACAAATGTAGAGAACAGTTTTCTATAGTATATAAAATAAACGGTACCAGGAACTGGTACATACTTTCTCACAAATACATTTAGATTACTAAACAGATTCACTGTGACTTGTAGGGTGGGGTAGGAGAGTTTTTTTCATTAAAGTTGGAGATTAACTAATAAATATTATTATTATTATTATCTAGAGAGAAAACTATTCGATCGATTTCGAAAAAAATTGCACCAAACACGTCAATTAGGTCTTTATAGATGCACGTAAAAATGTTAAATTTTTTTTTTAAAACAACCCGCTTTATGGCCAAAAAACCCCCCAAAAATCAGTTATTATTATTATTATTAGCTAAACAAGAATTTTTAGAAAGATGCGGGTTGTTTTATATGGTAGGGCACATTAAAGGCTACAAATAAGCCAAATTTTATCAAAATCGTTAAAGCCGTTTTTTTATAAAAAAATTATAACTGATTTTTGGGGGGTTTTTTGGACAAAAAGGGGGTTGTTTTTCAAAAATTTTCAAAACATTTTTTTGTGCATCTATACAGGCCTACTGGACATGTCTGGTGCAAATTTGGTTGAAATCGATCGAATAGTTTTGTCTGTAGCTTTGTATACTTTTATTAAAGTAGGCGATTAACTAATAAATATTATTATTATTATTAGCTAGAGAGAAAACTATTCTATCGATTTCGAACAAATTTGCACCAAACACGTCAATTATGTCTTTATAGATGCACGTAAAAAGGTTTTGAAAAATTTTGAAAAACAACCCCCTTTATGGACAAAAAACCCCCAAAAATCAGTTATTATTATTATTATTAGCTAAACGAGAATTTTTAGAAAGATGCGGGTTTTTGTATATGGTAGGGCACATTAAAATCTACAAATAAGCCAAATTTTATCAAAATCGTTAGAGCCGTTTTTTTATAAAAAAAAATAACTGATTTTTTTGGGTTTTTTGGCCAAAAAGGGGGTTTTTTTCCAAAATTGTTCAAAACCCTTTTTCGTGTATCTATACAGGCGTACTGGACATGTCTGGTGCAAATTTGGTTGAAATCGATCGAATAGTTTTCTCTCTAGCTTTGTATACATACAGACATACATACAAGACATACATACAGACATACATACAGACATACAGACAGACATTTTGTAAAAAACACTTTTTTGGATTCAGGGGGTCCCAAAACGGATATTTCCACAAAAATCTCAACATCGATTTTTTTTGCGATCACTATACTTTCTCTATACTATAGTATAGTGAGAAAGTAAAACAAACTTCAGCAGCATTACGCGTACGCCATTTTAGAATCGTTCTATTTTCTACTGTCCTGAAACTAACAGTAACACAGGTAACAGGTGAAAAAAGTACCCAAAAGACATAAGACACCAGCGCTCCTGCAATCTACAATATAGGTAGCAGAAACTGTGTTGGGACTTGGGACAAAGGACAACACTACTTTTTAAATTTATTACAGGTTGTAGTTACACTAGCTGGCTGAGAAGCGCTATGTGCTAAACTTTGTGATCAAAAATCCCTAGAAAGAACTAAAAATTCCCTCTACATTGTGTTTTATCCCTAGTTATCCCTCAATCCCTTTTTAATCCCTCACTGGTCCGAAAAATCCCTAGAATGGGATAAAAATCCCTCAAATGGAAACACTGCTTGTGCGTTGTGCCTTGCCTTAAACCAAGGTCTCTAGAAAGGAAAGGTTACCTCATTCGGGAAATATCAAAAAAGTGGAGTGGGGGCTGTGACGTAGTACTTAGTATACCTAGACAGTGATCAAAGCTATCAAAGCTCTGTCGTTTACGTTTATACGCGTTAAATTAGTGTATATAAAGTGTTTTAGAAGTGTAGGTAGAAGAAATATATTATTTAGGCCTACAATGAATAGAAAATCAATTAATAAACCTAAAGGTGGTTCCATTTGTGCGGTTGCAACTTGCAAATATTATTATGCAAAAGCAAAACTAGAAGGAAGAACTGATATATCATTTCACAGGTAGGCCTAGATATTTTTTGTTTCTATTGTAATAGTAAATAATATAATACCACTTACTCATATAAAATGTTATTATAATTTTCTTTTGTCTTAATATTTTGATTTAAAAGTAGTTTCTGTGGCTATCTTTTGCATTAAAATTGTAGAAAATAACTTTTTGTTCAGTATGCCCACCTGGTGACTTAAAGCTTATTAAACCCCATGAACTTCCCACACAAAGCGTGTTAAAAAAACAAACAAATATACTAATATATTTTATTTACAGTTGATGCAAGGAATGTTAAATATAGGCCTACATATTCAATAAAAATACTGCTACCCAATTAAATAAACTCCATACAATTTATATGTAGGCTATCATAGAGAGATACATTTTAGAATGCTATTTTATTAATTCTGATATATTTATCTTTTGCTTGTTATTTACAAATTATTTTAGGTTATTCACAAATTAATAATGTTTACAAAAACAATCAAAATAATTATGCTACCAAAACAAAACATGTATACAAATTGGTGTGTAACCAATTCCTAGTAATCGGGATTTGTTCGATATAATTTTATTTCATTTTATTTTATTTTAGCAATTCAAAAAATATTTCTTACAAGTTCTTACAAAATTACTTACAAGTACAAGTAATTACGTTCTTTACCGACACAAAAAGAATTAATTACGAGGATAAGTTTATTTTTGTAGTTTAAAATAAATGTTAATAGTAAGTAAAAAGAATACTTATTTAAAATACAAGTAAAACAAATACTTGTGGTTCATTCACTTAGTTATAAGTATTTATTTACAAAAAGACAAGTATAAGTATTTAGAATGATGTATTCAATTTAGCGTTTATAGTGTTTCCTAGAGGAAGCTACGTACCAAATTTCATTCCAATCCATTCGGTAGTTTTGAAGAAGTCGTTTTTTAATAACTTTGATCCCCCCAAACCCCCCTAAAATTTCAAATTTTTTCAAACCCTTTCTTGGTGATCGCCTATGGCATTAGAGGAAGCTACATACCAAATTTCATTCCAATCCTTTCAATAGTTTTGAAGAAGTCATTTTTTAATAACTTTGATCCCCCCAAACCCCCCCTAAAATTTCGATTTTTTTTCAA
>JAGFPH010015677.1:0-13196 GCA_018207615.1 Philaenus spumarius
TATTTCTTATTTTATATTTTCTCTGTGACATGGACGTTAGTGTTACAGATACCCCCTGTTCATGAAAGAAATTCAAGGAATTTGCTTTCATGAACACCAAAAACACCACAGTCCATGTAACAGAGAAGAAAAAAATTTTTTTTTTTTTTTTTTTTTTTTTTTAAATTTCAAAGAAATTTGGTCTTTACATTATTCAAAAATTTCAAAATTACAAATTATATTTAAAATTCCAATCATTGCTCTTATTCCAAAATACTTCACTTATCAATGTTTATTTTCACTTAATTATTAGTTGCCACAAAAAATTCAAAAATCCAAAAAATCAAAAAATTCTGAATTCAAAAATTCAAAAAATCAAAAAACTCAAAAATTAACTCAAAACAATCAAATATTAAAATCAGATATCACAATTAAACAACATTAAAAATTAGTTACATATAAAAATTAAGTTTCACAATTAAGTATTACAATCAACATTACTGAAAAAAATCAAAATTACATATCATTATTCATTATCAGAATTATCAATCAAATTGTACATCATTGCAATCATTCAAGTATTAGAGTTTTCATTGTTCATCTCTCAACATGCCTTCAGGCTCAATATATCCTGCAAATTAACATTATACATCAATTGCAAATCAAAGTTCACTCATTAATCAAATTCTATACATTATAAATTACTTTGGCAACAAATAAAATTCACTTATTTTCATCCTTAACCTGTGGCAACTCTACACTCAATCACTCTTAGTTAACACATTTTAATTAATCATTCACACCACAAATCAAATTCTTCACAATATTCAAAATTTACATTTACATTTACATACATTCATACCAATTTAACACATCACCTACATATCAAATTGTGAATAAGACCTCTAAAAATGGCAATGACCCCCTCTCAGACAACGTACATGGATCATTCCATCAGAGTGCAATAACCAGACAAAAAATGGAAAGAAGAAGAAAATATAAAATATTCAACGGTGTATGTATATGTACATAAAAACAAGTTTGTGATGGTGTGCGTCAGCAAACACCATCCTTATAACTATGGAGGTTTATGACACCAGCAAACATACATCACTGATGTTCACCATGGTGAGTGAACATCAGCTACTTGGCCGTTTTTTAAAGGACGCCGTACCTTGAAATCACCAGACATGACCCAACATTGCTATCTCTATGACCCGCAATGATGACGCGTTGGGCCATGCCTGGCTACAACACATAAACTTGGATTAAATCATCTATTAAATTTTACATAATCATTTCTCATAATATAATCATATATAACATGCTAATCTATCTATGTTCTCATTAATTATTAACTAACACCTAATACAAGTACTACGGCGTAGCAAGGTTCGTTGAAACATAGAATTTTCGCAATTCCACCACATTATAGGTGCCTACTTCCTCTCCTGTCTCTATCTCCTCCAAAACATAAGCATTTTCCATCTTTCTTGCTCTCACTTTGTATGGACCTCTATACAATAGAAAGAATTTCTTTATTTCTTTCTTAAGTTGCGACGATAAATAGTGATTTTTCACTAACACTAAATCTCCAACCTCATACACTATGGGTTTCACATTTTTATCATGTAATCTCTTACGCTGATCAGCCTTCAACCTAAGTTGCTTCCTTACTAACGCTAACCTTTCATCGTTATTCATTTCACTTTGATTTGGGCTTTCTACCAAATTCCTATATATCCTTGGACATTTCTTCTGATACATAATCTCATAGGGTGCAAAGTTCGTAGAGTCATGTATGGAATAGTTTATGCACCTCTCTATGGACACATATTCAGGCCATCTATTATGCTGTTCATTTACATATATTCGAAACATTTTCCCTAACTCCCTCATGCATCTTTCGCTGGGATTGCTTTGTGGATGATATACAGATGTGTGTCTGATGTGAATGCCTTCCCATCCTAAAATATCATACCAAACATTTGACTGAAATTGACTGCCATGATCACTTAGAATGACATTCGGTTTCCCTACTTCTACCATGTAACACTGTGTTATTTTCTCTGCCAAAAATTTTGAGATTGCCCTCTTTATGGGATATAATTTAATAAATTTAGAAAAAACATCCAACACGACAAAAATATATTTAACGCCTCCCCTCCCAACGGGCAACTCTCCAAACAAATCAACCGCGATTAAATCTAATGGTTTACTCGGTATTATATTTTTCATCAGTCCCTCTTGCTTTTGATTACTAATTTTGGTTTTTTTACAAAGTACACATCCCCTTAATTTATTTTTAATAATTTTTTCCATTTTCGGAAAACTAAATGTTTCTCTTAAGATACGGTAACACTTGCTGCTGCCAATGTGACCATACCTTTCATGACAGTCATCTATTATACTATCTAACATAACCAATGGTATACATATCTTATAACTATCTGAATCATTATATCTTCTAAACAATACATTCTTATAAATTATGAAATATTTCTTTAACTTACTATAATTTTGATCTCTGTCATTTAAAGTTTCTATTATCTGTTTATATTTAACATCGTTTAGTTGTTCAATTACTAATTTTTCAAACATTTTCTTAATTCTCCTATCATTAAATTTCCATTGTTTTTCTAATTTAGCATTATATACCTTTAGCACACCCTCTTCATTTTTTCTAACCATATCTTTATTATTTGTTCTTGATAAAACATCTGCAGCTATATTCTCTTTACCTGGGCAGTATTCTATATCTAAATTGTATTCTTGAAGGTATAGCATCCATCTAAGCAATCTCCCATGAGTCAACTTACAATTTTTTTAAAACATGAGCGCCTTATGATCCGATCTTACTATTGTTTTATTTCCTAAGATGTAATTTCTGAATTTCTTACATCCAAACAGAATGCTCAACAGTTCTTTTTCTGTTATGGTGTATCTCAGCTCGAAATCTTGCAAGCTTCTGCTGGCAAATGCTATCACCATCTTATCGCCATTCTGGTCTAATTGATACAATACAACTCCTAGAGCAATATCTGAAGCATCGGTGCTCATGTAAAAAGTCTCACTGAAGTTCGGGTGTTTCAGCATAACACATTTTAAAAACTCTTGTTTAATCTTGTTAAACACCTCCCTTTCTTTCTCTCTCCATATCCATTGTTTTTTAGTTTTACCATTATTTCCTAGCAAATGTCGAAATTGTGCCGTTAACTCTGCATAGTTTTGTCTAAATTTTCTATAATAATTACACAGACCCAAAAAACTTTGTAACTGTTTTAAGTTCCTTGGTTCTGGAAATGACTGAATGACTCTAACTTTTTCTTCATCTGCCCTTATACCCAAATTTGAAATGTGATAACCTAAAAAATTAATCTCCCTTTTACAAAAACTAGATTTACTAAGCTTTACTGTAACATTGAACTGTCTTAATCTCTCAAAAAGTCTTGCCAAATGTTCAATGTGTTCATGAAACGTTCTTGACGCTATGCAGATGTCATCGACATTAATGATAGCAAAAGATTGGACTTCTGGTCCCATGACATGGCTTAACCCTTTTTTGAACACTGAGGTACTTATATTCAAACCAAACGGTAACCTTTTAAATTGTAAATTTCGCCCATTAAAAGTAAACGCTACATATTTTCTGGATTCTGCATCCAATTCTATTTGCCAAAACCCACTTACTAAATCAATACTACTAATGTAATTTACCCCCTCAAATCTTTGCAACAAGTCATCAATGTTCTCAGGTGCTTCCCTGTCAGGTACTATTAATTTATTTACTTGTCTTGCGTCGAGACATAACCTAACTGAGCCGTCCTTTTTTATGACGCATACTAAGGGATTTGAATAAGGACTGCTTGAACTTTCTAAAATGTCGTTTGCTATCATTTTCTCAATTTCGCAGTGCACCGCTTCTCTTTTCGAATGAGGCACTGCATATGACCTATTTATAAATGGTTCATTTGGTTTAATGTTTAATTTGGCCTTAAAATCCCTTATTTTTCCCGCTTTATCTGAAAAAATATCCCTATAATAATTCAAAACAGTGGCCAACTTACTTTGTTCTAATTCATTCCCCAAGTTACTACTATCAATTACTTCCCTTAAATTTTGTTCCCACTCTAATTCCCGATCGTTTTCTAATATTTCCAAATTGTCCTTACTATACATTGCCTCATTATAAAAAGAATAAACCGTGTCCTCCATTTGTGACTCTATATTATTGAACATATCTGTTTCTTCGAAAACAACATTATTTTTATTTTTACACAATTTTAAACCACACACATACATTTCCTCCTTATTAATGAATTTTGTATCTACTTCAACGTTCTCATGTTTAAAATGTATCAATTTGTTTTCAAAATCTATTCTAGCTCTACAACTTTCCAAAAAATCACACCCCATTATAAAATCTAAATTTAGCCCATTAATTATTAAAAAATTCATTAATAAAGTTTTATTGTTTATCTTAACCTCTAAGCATATTTGTTTTGAAATTCTCTTACTCCTAGTGCCAGTTACTCCAGTTATTAACAAATTTGACACTGGTAGCTCCATAATCTTGTTTTGGCTTAATTCCACTAATTCTTTGAAAATATTTTCACTTACTACAGTAACTTCTGAACCAGAGTCTACTATGCAAGAATATTTTTTATTAAAAACTTCTATCTCTATTTCTACTATGTCACCCTTAATAGGTTTAGATTTAATTTCAGTGAAATTACTTTCGTTTATTAGCATATCATTTGATTCTAACTTTAAATTATTATTATTATTATTATTACTATTATGTATGTGTGTCGTTAAAATTTTACTAACACTAGATTCCGTCGGCTTATCTTGTTCCGACAAATGAATACCAGCCGATTGTATTATTGTCGATGTTCGTTTCCCTTATTTTGCCCAGGTGAGGTTTGTCTATTTTGACCGTTACCATTACCTGCCATATATCTATTAGAATCACCTGGTGGCCTATTATACTGTCCATTCTGTTCCCTATTGGCTACATTTCCACTATTGTTCGTATTAAATGATGGCCTATTTTGATTAAATGCCCTATTTTGTTCAAAAGGTGGCCTATTTTGATTAAATGTTGACCTATTATTATCATATGTTTGCCTATGTTGCTGGAATGGCCTATTTTGGAAGAACGATGGCCTATTTTGATTAATTTCTTTACGAAATACGTTAGCCTCTGGATTACTATTTCTATTTTCATTAATATGTTTTTGGCTCTCTTGCCAATCCATGATGATTTTTTCTAACCTATTCAAACTATCAGGCATTGCTGCCAACAACACTAGTCTTAAATCATTAGGTAATTGCTTAACAATATGCCTCGTGAATGTTTCCATTGGCATTGGTGGGTCTAAGAATTGAGTTTGATGAAATAACCTGATTACATAGTTATGTATATCCTTAACCTGTCCCTGATAAATTTTACCTAACATTATTTTTACTCTCAGATTCTCCTGTTTGTCCTGAGACCAAAATCTATTCAAAAAAGCTACTTTAAACTCTGAAAAATCTTTCCACTCTATATTGTGAACATCAAACCAAATTTCTGCTTCCTCTTTAAAATATTTTCTAATTAATACTTTTTTAAACTCCCACTTATCTTGTCTACATTTGTTAAACATTTCTAAAGCATTCAAAAATGTTTTTGGATGCGGTTCTCTTTTCTCATGATAAAAATCTGGTATTATAGTTTCATTTTTTATATCCCCAATCATAACTACAGAATTATTATCTAGCCTATTTTCCATATCACTCTTAAATTCTTCTAAGTTATTATTTACACTCTTAAATTTAGAATTAATTTTGTCAGTAAAGTCGATTTCCAAATCTTTTGTTCTTTGTTTCACCTGTTCTACTTCTATATCCACCAATGTAAATTTATCATCCATTTTCTGTTCTATTTTAATTAAATTACCCTCAACTTTACTTTCAATTTCAAAACATTTATTTTCTACTACCTCTACCTTATTAGTCACATTCTTGTTCACTTCTGTTAACTTGTTTTCAAAAGATTTGGAAATGTCATTCACTTTATCATCTATTGACTCTATTTTTACATCTAGGCTTCTAGAAATTTCATTGAATCTTAAGTCATTTTCTATCTTTAAGTCTTTCATCTCTATTTTGAGATTGTCTAATTTAGAATTTAAATTGTCATTATTTGTTTTCATTTCTATCTTTAAATCCTTTAAATTGTCATTATTTGCTTTCATTTCTGTTCTTAAATTATCATTATTTGTTTTCATTTCTGTTTTTAAACTTTCATTATTTACTTCAATTTCCCTTTTAAAATTGGTTAAAAAACTCATCATTTCTTTAAGACTATCCTCAACCAAGTTATCACTTGACCTAACCTCACTCACATTTTCTTTAATTATCTCACTCATTTCTGAATTTACCACCTCATCCTGCACACTGATGGACTGATCCAG
This sequence comes from Philaenus spumarius, assembly GCA_018207615.1. Classification (NCBI taxonomy): domain Eukaryota; kingdom Metazoa; phylum Arthropoda; class Insecta; order Hemiptera; family Aphrophoridae; genus Philaenus; species Philaenus spumarius. The sequence continues at coordinate 6,441 of JAGFPH010015677.1, forward strand.
GTCTAACCCTGAATCGTTCATTTCAACTCTATTTGCCATTTCCAGAATTATATTTATCAATTCGAGATTGTTGGTTGCTTGCCACAACGCCTCAAAAAATCTCCAAAACCGCCACGACATCCATTTCGCCTTCGTTTAATAGCCCCCGAGTTGGACGCCATTTTTGTAACTTAATCGTTACAAAAAATAAAAATAAAAATAAGTTATACTGTGTAAAATAAAAAAAAATGGGATTCGGTAAAAAATTCAAGAATTAAAAAAAATATATTTTAAGTCAAAATAAAATTGCTATATGTGGATTATCTAATAACTACTAATACCTCTTCATCACCTCCTTCACTTATTCACCTTAAAAACAAAAGTCGTCGCTCGTGTAATACTTAAAATCACTTATATACCTCCTAGGCCTATTGCCTTACTTCAACAATAATCATCACCCACCTAAACTCTCCATAACATCTTTCTCCCAACTTCAACGTAAAACAATATCATATTTTTCACCTTACATCAACTCACCTTACTTTTAAAACCTTAAAAATCACCTTTACTTAACTCCCATAATCTTAATGAAAAAATAATAATCATAATGTTCGCGATAATCCACATATAACCTCACTTATGCTCTGTTTGCATATATTTACTTGTAATTATTAATCACTGAGAAACATTTATTAATTAATTTTATTTTCTTAGGGGTGAATACCTGGCTATTAAAGTACTAGCTAAATGGACATTTGTGGCTATATAAAGAAATTCAAGGCATTGCAGCAAGACAACTATTATTTACTCAAACATGATTAAAAAATGAATATTTACAGCAATTAAGAAACATCAACATAATGATACAAATATACAAACAAGTCAAAGAATTATTTACAGTTGTACAAGGTTTCGTGATCCATATCTTAAGCAATGACGCAATAAAAGTTAAAAGAAGTTAGTTTTTTAGTCAAATGAAAAATTTTATATTTGCAGACTAAAAATATGTCCTATGGCCATTATTACTTACAGTTTCACTTATTATATTCGTCGCACTGTTCTTTACCTAGGATTTTTTCGTCGATAACACAATTCACTTCTGAAGCCTATCTTACATCATCCCGCCAAAGCACATGGAAAAGTTATGTGTCGAAAAACACTCAATTTACTTGATCAATTCAATTTTCCATAACAACACCAACTTAAAAGTACATTTACTTTACTTTGGGACTAAAATTGTCACCATGTTATAAGAAAAACTACATTTTCTTGCACTATTTCTCGCCGGCTTTGTGCAACTCGCACGAACTATATCGCCATCTTGGTAGAAGTCTTAGTGTTTCTAGAACGTACCGTCGCGTACCCTCTCGCTGAGAACCTGTCTCGAATCACGTAGGCAGGCTGTTTCCCTCTCTCTCTTTTTTATTGCTTCCATGATCACTCTATATGTTATCATACTAAGATCTCGATACATATTGAATTGTGTTATGTCCTGTTGCCATTTTTTATTTATTAAACTGTTTATAATTTTAACTGCTGCTTTATACTGTTCGTTTATAATGCACTACTCATTGAAACAAAGTTTTTATATAATTTTCACATTTTACATACGTTCATATACTAATATGTTTTTTAAGTCTGCTTTTATATTACCTTCTTTTACAGTCTGCTTTTATATTCTATTATTTATTTATAAAAAAAAAATGATTTTACTGTAATTATTTTGCGTCATTTAGAAATGTATATATAAAAATTATAAATGGTTAATATTATTTATGTATTGCGTCATTTTATTTATTTAGACCAAACCTCTGTGTCTTTAGTCACTATAGGAAACAGCTGATTATTTCTTATTTTATATTTTCTCTGTGACATGGACGTTAGTGTTACATAGTTCATTTCAATAACTATCATTAATTCAAATCTTTTGTCAGTGTAATTTCTTCTATAAAAATAAGGTGAGAAACCTATAATTGATTCAGGTAAATTTGTCAAAGTAACCTCTGGTATTGAAAGAGTTTGAAAAGGGAGAGTTCATTAATTCATTAAACTTGATTTTGACTAAGAAAACTGTGTCTCTGTAATTGTTAATACCCTATACTTAGGAGTACTTCTCTAGCCAAGTAAAACATTGGTCTATAGATTGGACCTGGTGGACGCCCCCAAAACTTGCAAATATTATAATTCAAAAGATCCTTTATAAATTCAGAACATATACAAAGTGTTCTCTCAGTAATCTCCCGAAAACCTTAATCTCAAAAAAAAAACAACCTTACATGTTGGAGGCTCCAAATTATGATGTGGTAGAGACAGTTACAGAGAAAAATATTATTAGACGTGTTTAGAATAAGTCATAAAATAAATTAAGAAGGGATCATAGAAATATAAAAATTTGGTATATGATTTTGTCTGATGAAGTAATAAGTAATGATTTTAGATAGAAATAAATTGACTTAACTTGCACTGACATTTACAAATTTAAGAAAGAGGAGGCAATAAAAATGTTGAAAGAACTAAAGGTAGTGTGTACGGACACTAGCACGCTAGATGAAATTAGGAGAATTTTGGCACTAATAAAACGCATTCAAACACAAACACAAACAGAAATGGAATACAAAAAATCGTATGACTATTTAGGTGACTTTAACACATTGACACCACAACAGAGAATCAAATATCCACAATTAGAAGAGTTAGAAACTTTGAGAAATCCGCAAAAATTTAAACCGATAACAAATCAGACACTAAACTTAGAAACAATTAAAGAAATAACTCCAAAAACAAACACAAACACATACGACGCAGTACCCTTTGAAAGCTTATACGTTAACGAAACAGAATTAAAAGAACATATTTATTTACGAAGAGACTGAAACAGTAACCACTAAAACCACACCAAAATTACCAACAAAAATGGAGAGACAAGAGAAAATACCCTTAGTTCAACCAACCCAGTATCACGGTTTCCCGACGAAAAATATACACACTTTTATATCAAGGTACGAAGTGGCTTCCAAAGATAACAGATGGACTGACATGACAAAAATAAATCTACTACCAACATATCTGGCCCAAAACGGCATTAGATTGGTATGAAAGCTTTGTAAGACGAAATAGAGACACGGAAATTACGTGGGAAAACGCAAAAAAAGAGCTAATAAACTTATTTGCACCAATAGCACAATGCCAAAAGCTGCAAATAATGTTAGAAAATAAGGTACAAAGTGACAGGGAATCAGCAATAAGTTTGTATCTAGAAGTACAGGCACTTTGCCAAAGAATGAACCCAAATATAGATGACAGGCAAATAATATCACACGTAATACAAGGCCTAAAACTGGAAGTTTGTGAACGCATAATAACCATGGAAAACAATACACTCGGTCAGCTAGAAGACAATTTAAGGAAAATAGAGCCGCAATTATTCCAAAAGACATTGAATATACAAAAACACCACAGAAATACAGAACAGAAATTCAATGATAGGGAAGGCAGACACCTAGAAACAATTAATATGATGTCAGAAAAGATGGAGAAGCTAACAGAAATAGTACACACATTAGGTGTAAATATACAACAGAGGGATCAAAACTATATACCATTCCACAAATATGACCAAAAACAAGGGCAACAATACCAAAATAGAGAAAGACAGATAACAACAAGAACTAATAATAATTATCAACATAATAATAACCAGGCTAGGCAAACACAAATGTGCACAATCTACAAAAAAACCAATCATCCAACAAGCAGATGTTTCTTCAAACAATATAACTGCAAGATATGCAAAATGGATAATCATATGATGGAGCAATGCTCGTTCAATCCAAACAAAAACAACAACCACCAAAATCCAAAAACCCAGAGTAGGCAACACACCCAAGTTAACCAAAAATATTGTATGAAATGTAGGAAAAATGGACACTCAGCACTAGAGTGCTATTCCAATAACAATTTAAAAACAATGTACAACCAAAAAAACTGGGTAAATGGGGGGGGTTATAAAAATAAATAGCCACACAACCCCAAGGGAAGCGAAAATGAACAAAAAAAATCAATATTCACACACACAAAACCAAAGTATATTACGCTTATGGGAGCCGAACCAAACCAAGGCTAATAGAAAACAAAATGGAGGAATAAATAGGCCTCATAACATAACCAACCGAGACAACCACCCTAAATACAAAAAGTATGGCAACAATAATAGCCAAAATAAATCAACAAAGCACAACACACCTGAAACAGGGTTAGAAACAAATAAGAATAAAAGGGTAACTGACACCAGGGGTGCAGAAAATGTTTTAGCACACAAAATTTCCCCAGAACACACTTTTTTTCACTAAAAATTTCCCCAAAATTGATCGGTATTCGCTACAGATGCGAAAGACATTAACACAGTTTGTTTATCTATTTCAACATACCTATTTATTGACCTTATGTTTTAATAATTTTTATTATATTCATTATAAATTCCAATATAAATCTTAAAAAAAAATAATAATAGCATTATTTTTACTTAATTAACTACGGTGAAATTAAATATCTACAGTGTAGTGAAATATCTTCAGATGGTCCCAAAAGGTTTAAAACAAAAAATACAACTTGATTATTGCTATTTTATTATGTTTAAAAGTAGTCCTAAGGCCCGTCGTATTACACTGTAAAATATTTTATAAAATATGTTTTATAAAAGTTCTTTGAAAAATATCTTTGATAGTGTAATGGGCCATCTTTTATAATATATTTCTTTTATAAAATTTAAGAGGTTGGCATTTTACCTTTTATAAAACGTTAGATACATTTTTACCTTTTAGTACAAGTCCAAAATGTTTTATAAAAGAGAATCACTTTTCAAATCTTTTAAATATTTCACATATTTTATAAAATATTTAACAGTGTAACACGGGCCTAATACTTAAGTGGTAAAAACAAAGTAAATGTTATGTTTAATTAGTTCCAATTCAATTACCGAATTACCTACTGAATCACAGTCACTACTGAAAATCGTCCGGACAGATCACACGAATTGAAAGAAAATTAAACTTAACAATTACTTTTCATTTGTTACATTTAGCTAAAAAATAAGTGATCCCGACACGCTACGACTTTTTAACTGTCAACATCGGTTTTTCCGTACCCAAAAACATATATAATAATACCACATACTGAATTTTGATTCAAAAACGTGATCCCGACGCGCTACGACTTTTAAATGTCAAAAATCGGGTGTCCCGTACCCAAAAACATATAAGACGATACCCCATACTGAATTTTCAAAATGTTGATCCAAAAACGCAATCCCTTTGTAACTTTGTAACTGTCGGTTTTCCCGTACCCAAAAACATGTAAAACGTTACCCCACACTGTATTTTCAAAAATTTTGAACCAAAAACGAGACCCCGACGCACTACGACTTTTTAATTGTCAACATCGGTTTTTCCGTACCCAAAAAAAATATAAAACGATACCCCACACAGAATTTTCAAAATTTTTATGCAAAAACGTGATCCTGACGCGTTATGACTTTTTAAATGTCAAAAATCGGGTTTCCCGTACACAAAAACATATAAAAAGATACGCCACACTGAATTTTCAAAATTTTGATCCAAAAACGTGACTCCGACACGCTACGACTTTTTAACTCGTAAAATCGTTGTTTTGTCCCCAAAAACATATAAAACGATAGCCCCACACTGTATTTTCATAATTTTGACACAATATTTTCAAAATGTTGACCCAAAAATGTGACCTTAACGCGCTACGCCTCATGCTAGAAAGCTCAAAAGCTTTTCAACTCTCCGCAATAAAATTACGAAGATTTTGGTACCAACAGAAGTTTTCTACGACGTCTGTGAGTGCTTATACCGTGTGTACAGGAAAAAATCGTCGAATCATTTCAATACTTCAGCATTTTAATGCAAGCCGAAGTAATAAATGAGTACGCACATTCACATTGTACGCATTTTACTGATAAAGACTGATTTTTGTGCGGTGAAGATTAATGTCGTACCGCGGTTCCACCGTACGATATTTTGTGCGGTGAAAACTAAATAGGAACCCTGTCCGACTTGCAACTTGCAACAGAGAGCAGACAACACACTTTGTGTGTGTGTGTGTTGGTGTGTTTGTATATGTATCGGACAAGCCGACCGGACACAATAATAAGATCGGCTACAGACAATGACTTAAAAATTCATGGCGAAATAACATTGCCATTTACAATTAACAACATAAGATTCACAAATAAATTTTACGCCGGGTCAGGAATAAATGCAAAAATGATACTAGGGAATAACTTCCTATTAGCAAATAAAGCTAAAGGTACATTTACACTGGTACACAAGTATGAGGACTTGTATGAGATAAAATTTAAATTGACAAATCACGATACAACTTGGCAAGAAAGGTGTATCGTGATTTGTCAATTTAACTTGTATCTCATACAAGTCCTCATACTTGTGTACCAGTGTAAACGTACCTTAAGATAGACTACGGTGAGAAATATATCACACTTACAACAAACAACCAACAATGCACTATAGCTATGAATAACGCAAGGTTAGAAAATTTAAAAAACATAAGCTTAATTATAGATCAAGACACCCTCGCAAACACAGAAATACGAACGGACGAGCAAATTCAAATAGCATCAGGGCAAAATCTATGCATAAAAGAAATAAAGAACTATAATGATAGTATTCATTGTTTAGCTTTAGAACTACTTTAGTCAATCAACATACCTTAATTTTCAGTCAATAGTAGTACTTGTTT
>JAGFPH010015678.1:0-10289 GCA_018207615.1 Philaenus spumarius
TTTTTTTTTTTTTTTTTTTTTTTTTTTTTTTGTAGGTTTTGTAGGTTCGTTTTTGACTCTGTTGGTTGTTGATTTTCCGCTGGGCTTATTTACTTTGAGTCATATATGTGGCAGTTCTCGATGATTTATTTCTGTTGGTGATGATCCTTACGAATTTTGGTTTAGGTTAGGTATGGTGATAGTTTGGTAATTTAGTTTGAGGTTTTGAGGTTGGTTGATTTATGGACTATTTGGTGTTAGGTTTGTTTTAGGTTTATTTGTTAGGTGAGGTTATTTTTAGAGTAAAGGTTTGGTAATGGTGTAAATTAGGTATTAAGGTATATAGGTTTTGATTTATTGTAGGTAATCTATTTGACTTATGAACTAAAATTTTCTCTTAAAACTATAGAATTTACTAAAGCTATCTTAAAATTAAATTACCAAAATTGTTCATCACCAATGACGCGATATGATTGAAATAAATTGAAGTTATATATTGTTAGGTTTGTTGGGTAAAGGATGGTTATAAGGTTGTTGGGTTTTCGCGTTATATAATAAAAGCAAGTGCGGTGATTAGTGCAGAAGAAAAATATAAAATTGGGTGTATACGCTAAAGTTAATTGATTTATAAGAAAGATGACCAAAAAATTTTACAAACATTAAGACACAAACAAGAAAAAACACAAAAACCAATATATGGTTTAATTACTATTTAGGGCACAGTTTCGGCTGGTAGGCTGAAACTGGCGAAACGACAACCATTAATAAACACAAAAATGTTTATCATGAGACACAACAAAAATATCAATATATACATGGAATGGATAGAATATAGGAATTGGGATTAAAATGCACAAGTCGAGGCACGAAATTAAATGTATTACCTTTGGCCTGCGCAAGATTAATTGAAAAGAATTATTGTTTCCTTGAATATGGCATTTTTTTCGTAAACTTACGTCGTGTTATTCGTTGCTTACGTGGAGTTCGACGCGTCGTCCTGGATTGGATTATCTCGCATCGATTGATTCGCACGGTACGTTGTAGAGCACGACGTAATTGAGGGGTGGGTACGATTTATTTCGAAATTAACTTAAATCCTATAACGAGTTCTTAAATACTAAATCCCTATATGTATATATATATATATAAAACTAACTTATAAACTAAGACAGACCAGAGTGGTAGATAGATAATAAAGAGAGAGTAGATAGTATAACAAAATGTTGTATGTTCTGATGTGGGTGGATAGATGATTTGGGATAAAAAAAAAATTGTTGTAAATATTGTTGTTGACTCTAAGTTAAGGAAGGTTTTGAAAGGATGCAAATATAAAGATTCTCTGGTAGTTGGCCTAACTACTTTTTCCAAAAGTCGTCATCATTTCCAAATATCTCCGATGTAAAGCTCATAACAACTATTTGAGAATAAAAAAAAAATGATGCAATGAAGTTAATATTATATCCAATGAACAAAATTAAAAATAATAGTCTAAGAAAAGGAGCTGGTTACACACGGCGATACATATAAAAACGACTGGACGTTTGGTGAGACCTTATAAATGTAATGGGAAAAAAAATTTTTTGATGGATCTGAAAAAAGGCTCTAATCATCGAATAGTTGTTACGTCATGTTTGGTAGAGGTAAGCCCTCGTAAGAGATTACCCAAGCCATACCTAATCGACCGAACGAAACCATCGATAGATTAGAGGTGTGTGCTATTGTTATAAGTTAGAAGAATGAAGTAGGAAGTAAGAAATAGCTTAAAATCTAATATCACCGATCGGAGCCAGGTGTTCGGCAAAGGCAGGTCGGTACGATCGGGTTGATAATTAAACTGGAGGGGGGAAAACGATAAATACTGTTGGGTGTTTGATAAATAGTTTCTTATTTAACGATAAGTATGGTATTCAATCTTATTTGGTTAAATAATATTTAAATTTTATTTAATAGTAGAACAGATTAATCATTAATTGGGTTAATTATGTTATGTAGTTTTAATTGGTTTTCGCATTAAAGTTATTAATTTCTACACTGAATATACTATATTGTGTTAATATCGACGATATTGTTGCGTGGATTGATTTCGGTATTGATTTGGTGGGTTATAATTATTGTTGTATTGTCGGTAGTGTTGTGGTGTTCTCGGTGCTGTTGTTTGGTATGGTGGGTGATTGAATGTTCGAAAAGGTTGATAGTGATTTGGTTGGTTGTGAGTGTTAGGGGGTTGATGTGTGTTGCTATTGTTATTGTGCTGAGGACAAGTGCGTTCCAAGTGTGGTACTAGTTGTAACAATTCGTCAACGGTTGATGGCAAATCAACCGTTCCCAATCGAGCCATAGCTTGTGGGCACATGCCGGACAATATCAAGTGGACCTGGTCGAAAGGTGTAATTTCCGGTATTAATAAGCTAGACATATCACGCACGGTTGTTATGAAATCAGCTAAGGGTTCATTCATTCTCTGTTGTCTGTATACTAAATCAGATATAACTGTATGCTTAATGTGGGGTGGGAATAAGGCGGTGACAATTGTTTTACAAAACTGATCTATGGTGGCGTTGGAATTTATAGCTTTTTCTAAAAATGAGGCTGGTAGGCCTGTTGTGATTGGTATAAGTTCTAAAAGGATTAATTTGTCAAAGTTGGGATATAGGTAAGCAGTACGTTTTATTTGGCATAACGCTCGTAGAGTCGCCTCAGAAGGGCGAGTATCGATTGTTTTTATTAATTTTATTATATTTAACGCTGATGAAGGGAGCGATACTGGCGATTTAGGTTTTACTAGGGTTGGTTGTTGTGCGGTAGCATTTTGGTTATCTATAGGTGTAGGTGTTGTTGGTAATGTCGGTTGGGAGTCATTAAAAAGATCGAGTTGTTCACGAATTAAACTGCGATTAAGTTCGAGAGTTAGTTCTGGGGCTACTTGCCAAAAGGTTAGTAGTTGGTTAGCTTGGGCTGCTGTTAGTTTGCTGATCCATTTGCGGTGTGGAGGTTTGATATTTAGAGGGAATGGGAAGGGTGTTGGAACGGTCAGATTCCAATTAATTTCATTGGCCATAGTTGTTTATTTGGGTTATAGACAAGTTTTATTAACTGTTTTGTATTTTGTATTATGTAGATAATTTTTATTGTAATTTAATATTGTTGGTTTAGGACGAAAAATATTTATTGAAATAAATTTGTTTTGAACTATTGTTTTATATAAAGTTTTTTCTAAAATTATTTAAAAGTTTGGCGTTATTTAAAATATATAAAGATTTATTAAATACTGTAGGCTGTAATATTTATTTGATGAATTAGCTGCAATTCTGGGAGACGTAAATACCTAAAAAGTATTAACTGAAAAATTTTTTTTCTGAAAACAACAAAATACGAAAATAGAGAATTATTTATTTGTAATCACCAGCTCAATCTGAAAATGGAAAGGCCGGGTAGGCTTGTAGGAATTGAATTAAATATGAAGGTAATAATTTGCAAAGGTAAAGAATATATAGCAGTATAATACCTGTAAACAATAGATTATAAACACACAAAACAATTTACCTGCGTTCGGTTACTTATATCGTAGCTCCAGATGTCCGGGACGTTTCAATACCTTGGCTAAATAATATGCTGTAAACAACCTATTTATGTTTAATAAGCTTAATAATAACTGTTGTAGCTTATTAATTGGTTAAATTGAACAATATTTAATGTGCATTTACTTGGGTCAATTGTTAAGGTGTAACAAAATTATAATTTTATGTGGAATTATTTTTGTTTTAAAATTATTGAATATTATTTGAAACTATTTTTGTAATATTATTAATATTGAGGCTGTAGAATTATAACAATGTGATCATTGATTGAATTCATTGTACAAAATTATCTTATCTATAAGTAGAGAATTAGGTTAAGTATGGTTTAACTATTTCAAAATTGTTTAAGATTAATTAAATTAGTCAATGTTTTTTGAAAGTACTGTAATTTGCTGTAATGTTGTAATACAGTTTGGATTTAAATGTCAGTGTTACAATTCAGTTGAATTAGAAATAAGATTTAGATTTCTAAAAAGGGAAAATAGTTAGGCTATATGTGTTTAAGTATGTGAGTATAGCCCTAATGTGTCTATCACTGCGTTGTAATGAACAAGCTGTTATGTTTGTAGGTTATAGGCCAATGTGTAGTACACGATATTGTATCACTGTTAACTACTAGGTGTAGGCCATATGTGGTCTGAAATGGCTAAAAGGTGAATATATTTTGAATAATTTATTTAAAATTACGTCACCTGTAATACCATCAAACAGTATTGACAAAATTATTGAAGTATTTCCAACGGTATGCTATATTGAGTACCATTTTAACATGCACAATTGGCAGAACTATCCTATCAATGCAACATGAGTAGTTATCAGACAATATATTATAAGGACTGTAGTATATTAGACTAGGCCTAAAAATTATTAACACCTATTTTACCTATGAAACACTGAAATATGCAAAGTAACTGGACAATATCACTAACACTGTAAAATATATATTGTTTGGGTGGCCAAACTAAGAGACAATACTATCAGCTGTCAATTGTATGACACAAAAATGGTAGGCTATAAATCTGTATCCTTAATGTGTGTTTTATCCTAAAGTATTGTAAAACTTGTAAAATATTGTTACTGTTACAATACTTTCAATGAAAAAAGGATTACTATTTGAAAAATAGCAAGTAAATTATTATCCAGCACAATCACTGACAAAGAGACACAAAATTGGGTTGTTGTTGACAGATATAATATTTTAAGACTGTCAGAGCTGAGTTATTTGTTTGTACTATGAAACTGGTAGAAAAGTTTATAAAAGGCCAGGTTACACATTCACTATATGAACTTGGTAATTTGACAGACTAAATGTTGTAAATAACACTATATATGTGGGAAAATTATGAGTGATGTGGTACAATTATTGTATACAGACTGGTGCAGGCTAGGCCAAAATGTATTATGTTTATAAAATTTGCAATGAAATTATATAGATTGGTATGTTTATAGTTTATTGGTTAGGGTGTTGTTATGTAACAAAACACAAAGTACGTTTTACCAAAGGTAATCTTAAATTGGTTAGGCCTATTAAACAATATTCAGTACATCAAACTTTCTTTGAGAGGTTAGGTCACTTAAAGTTCTTTTTGGTAGACTATCAGTTCAGTAATTTGACTTACAAATATGAATAAAATAAGGCACTGCTTATTATAATATAATAATAATAATTCATGTACTCACCAATAAAGCAGGAATCATAAACAAAAGAAAAACTATACCAACCTTATAACTCACACTAAATGGGGCTAGGTGTAGAAATTAATATAAGGCAAAATTTAACGGCAAACGTGTATAATTAATGTTATAATATTCGTTGATAAAATTTATTATTAAAAAGATTAGTTCGGTTAGTTATACAGTAAAAGATTAATTACAAAAATTTAGCACGGTGACTAGTTTGCTAAAAATAAAAAACGTGGTTTTTACCGGCGGAAGTGACGTATTTGGTAATAGGCAGGGTCGGACATGAATAAAGTTGCTTATTAGGGTTAATATCGATGGAAATTAATAAATAAAAATTAATTATTTCGGGACGTAACCTCGCTTCTGTTACCACTTATTCCGGGACGTAACGTCGCTTCTGCTACCATTTACTGTACCAGTTATCCCTTTCGATCTTATTGGGAATCCCTAGTCAGCGTGTATTTGCACCGAGTTAGTAAATTGTGGAAGACGTGACTGGAACTGTCGGTGCAAATTGACGATACCCGGATACCCAGAGGAAATTTATTAATCACTAACCCTAATTTAACCGATTGCCTTTAGCCGAACCCTGCAAATCCGACTCTCCCAGCTTTTAACAAGCGCTTAATTAATTAATATAAATCTAAACTATACACCTTAACTGTCACTAAATCACTAGTCACCATTTGTACACGATAGGCTTCTAACCGAACCGAACTTATTACCGCTTAATATTGATTACGAGTGCGCGATTGGTTATATTCTCACGTTCCGCGATTACCGATTATCATATTAATAATATTAATTAGATTTGCTTATGGCATAATAACGGATTACAGTGAGCGTAGAACTTCGTCACCGACGGACGTTTTACCTGCCGCTTACGTCTAGTTGATACGTCGGGACTCGGGACCACACTGCTTTCTAATTCAAAGTCAAGTTGCAAGGTCGGTTCTGACGCGCATGCGCGCAACTAGTCCAGCTGTCTGGTACGGAGTTCGGTAACTCGTTACAATATTCATTTAACTTTGATTTGTCTATCCGTGCAAAGCCGGATCGGGCCAGCTAGTATAATAATATAATATGGATGTATGTTACATGCATCTAATATTTTCCATGGTATGTCCTACTTTTGCAATTCTAAATAACCATCTCCTATGCTACTCTTGGGAAGGTATAAAGTTTCAACTGGGAGAAAGTATGTGGCAGTTATATGGTACCGTATATTTCATTTAGCAGCACCACTAGATAGTTTATTACTCTTGCTCATTTCCAGATTTCAATAAAAGAAAAAACACTAATAACTTAAACTTAAATCGAAAATTAAAAAAGTAAAGGTTGGATGGCTATAGTCCATTCCACCAACCGTGGCGCCTGAGAGTAAATGGTCTCCTATTGCGTCAGGTGCCACGGCTGGTGGAATGGAGTATGACTGGAAGAGTAATCAAACAATATGTGTCGTCTGTGTGCAACATGTGACGCTGACGGACCGATCAATCATTGCAGTGCATGTCGTGACGAGTGTTGCCAATGCAATTTATAGATACATATTATCTTTAACTAAATAAAATACTACCATCAAAAACCCTCTGTTTACTGTCCGTAGCTAATATTGAACTCGAGGTCGTTCTAAAAATAAGCTTTCTTGAAGTGCATGCTTGCTATTTTAATTTAAGTACATGTGGATAGCATTGTCACACGTTGAAAAACGACATTGTGTTTTTGACTTGTTCTTGCCTTGCCCTGATCAACCCTATGTGAATGGGCTTTTAAGGATTCGCCTTGTTTCTAATGGATAAAGTTTAGCAGATAAGAGGATTTTCTAACTTTGAAGTATATAGGTTGCTTCACCCCCTACGATCACCTCATTGCAGAATCATCCTGTGTATACAATTTACTTCTTATAGCACTTAGATAAAACCATAGATCATGAATAATAAATAGATCTTGCATCCATACGGAGGCTGTGTGCCGGAAAAAAGGTTGTTGCGAAAATAGTACATGATCGCACCGCGAGGTAGCGCTAGGGAGAAAGCATTGGTATAGCATTGGTGTTTCATACGGCTTCCGTCGTTTCCCCAATAGATAACGCCACTATCGCCGAATTTCCAGTGGAACAAAATATTGCATTGGATCGGAGTTCTATTAGGTTATCCAAATACAATGATAAAACACACACACATAAAAAGTCTGGAAACGGTTAATATTTCGTATATAAAGAAAATTTGAAGGTAGATATGATTGAGAAACCTATGTAAAAAATACTATTTTTATTAAGATTTCAAAAGAAATTATCCGCCATCTTGGACCCGCCATTTTGAATGTAACATTGTTTTTTTTAATGGGAAGGTGGTCATGTGATACATCGTTTCCATGTAGAATTTCAAGAGGAAACCCGACGATCAAGTTTGCACATCCATATCTTAAACCGATTCAAAATGGCGGCCAAAAACCAACAAAATCGTGTTTTCCGATTTTGCCCCATTTAAAAAAAAAATTAATTATTCTTCTTTTTGGATTCAGAATTATATAAGATTTTAAACGATATGCCACACAAGATATTTGGGAGTATTTAAAAATGTTGAGTTACATCCATTTTGATTTTTTCAAAATTGATTTCGAGTGGTTCAACCAAGTATCGTTTTGTGGCGTATCGTTTGAAAGACAAATTTAAAAAAAAAATAGTACAGCAAAATCGGAAAACACGATATCGTTGTTTTTTGGCCGCCATTTTTAATTGGTTGAAGATCTGATATGGATGTGCAAATTAAACCGTTGGTTTTCTCTTGAAATTCTACATCGAAATGATGTATCACATGACCACCTTCCCATTAAAAAAAAAAACAAAGTTATATTCAAAATGGCGGATCCAAGATAGAGGATACATTTCTTGAAATCTTAATAAAATTGTATTTTTACATAGAGTAGGTTCCTCAATCACATCTACCTTCAAATTTTCTTTATATATGAAATATTAAACCGTTTCCAGACTTTTTCTACACCTTGTTTAGGCTATATTTAAATATATATACAGAGTGTTCATAAAGTTCCTTTACCTCCTTCATTGTTTTTGTTACTGAAAATAAGTTAACAAAACTTTGTATATATCTTGTGTTTCAAAACAGGACACATTTTTTGACATATCTGACCCTCTGTCGTTTTTTTTTGGGAGGGGGGGTAGGCTTAACAATTTCAAATGTAAAGGTAGGTCATGTAATACACCATTTTAAATCGTATTAAAGAGGAGAAACAGGATGGCGCAAACTAGAGCTTAGTATTTTGCTTCCTTTCAAATTAATGGACAATCAAAGTACTGGACATGATATTTTATTATACCATCAAAACAGGTTATTAATTTGTTGAGGTTTAGGTTGTTGAGGTTAAGTGTAACATATTTCACAAAAACGAAACTGTAAATAAATGTAGTACGGTGCCACTAATTTATCTGATTTTCTATGTGGTCTTGAAAAACATTGGAAAAATAATGTGAATATAAATGGAACCGGGGATGCAACCCTTGACCTTTCCCCCTTAAGGGGGCGCTTCCCTGCCCGCCATATTGAATCTTATTCCCATAAGAGCAATGCTACAGAATAAGTCATTTTTTCCGTTAATTCGTGGAATAAATTTAAAAATTTGGTTTCATTTTGAAGTACTGTCATATGCGGATGTTGATTGCCGAATACATTTTCAGAAACCGTTTTATTGTTTTCATAAACGTATGATATAAATAGTAAAAAATAGTAAACTTTATACATTTTTTACTCAGTTGCAAAAAGAAATATTGCAAAAATCCTTAGCAATCAACACCCACAATCTATTTTACTTTAAGAAAAAAAATACAGCTTTCGTTTTTTAACAAAACCAGCACAAAAATATGCTTCATAGTGAAGGTATGTTTTTGTTATTTAACATTGAAATTGGTACTCGATATCGTAGTTTTGAATGTGGAGAGCCGAGCCTTAATGTCAGTAGGCTATTCAGACAGCTGTATACTTTCGTCCTTTGTTGAGATGTTGTGTTACAGAAGCCGCGATCGTAAAAAGTACGAATGGTTAGGGATAGTATTTAATGTTTTACACTATGCCATATGTAGAGAGTTTCAATTTTATATCCGTACTAGCATAGATCATGAATAATAAATAGATCAAGTTGCATCCATACGGCAGCAATGTGGCGAAAATTAGGTTGTCGGAAAAATAGTGCATGATCGCGCCGCGAGGTAGCGCTAGGGAGAAATCATTGGTAGCATTGGTGTTTCACACAGCTTCCGTCGTTTTCCCAATTGATAGCGCCACTATCGTCGAATTTCCAGTGGAACGAAATATTGCATTGGATCGGAGTTCTATTAGGTTATCCAAATACAATGCTACTAGCAAGCCCCGTGAACAATCACAGGCAGATTAGATAAACATAAGAAATACATCATTTAAAAAACTGTATTTAAAAACAACAAACTTTATCTAGGCCTACCTAATTATTCTGACGGGGATTTTTAACTCGGTAAAAGTGTATAAGGATTATAAAACTGTAGGCCTATTTGATAAAATTCGTATTTATATTAAATTATTATGTATTTAAAGAAAGATACAAATATTATCTTTTAATTGCTTTTTATTTCATATTGATAGATCAAATGATTTTGAAGTTATTAATATTATAGTGGACATATTAATAATGTACGGTAATATGTTTAAATATTATGTTATACGAAGATGTACGAATGTTTCCGAAGTTAGACGAATTTAATCTTTAAATTTGTATAAACGAATATATTGGTGATAAAAGGTTGTATTTATATACAGTTTAAAAGCAAATAAATCGTATTATAGCATAGGGGAGAGGGGGGGCACCTTTGACCATTTTTCAGTAAATAATTTTTTTAAATTTTATTTATGAATGACATGAGCAAAACTTTATTGGAATGTTTAATATATCATAAAACAACACTTTCTACAAATTTGCATAAAAAAAATCAAAGTAGAAATAATTTAAAAAAATGTAAAACAAAAGTGTTACAAGGTAGTTAAACGTGCCCCATAGTGGGGT
>JAGFPH010015679.1:148-15817 GCA_018207615.1 Philaenus spumarius
AGGGTGATTTTAAATATTTTTTACGTTGTAAATATTAATTATAGCGAAAAATTACGAAGCCATTCGGATGAGGAATTTTGTCCCCAAGAGTTTGATATTTTTTTAAAAACGCTATTTGAATAATTTCGGGTTTTAAATGGATTTAGGATGAGCAATGTCCGCGTAACCTACCGCCGCTACGCTGGAGTCGCAGATTGCTTTCTGTTTTACTAGAGCCGACCCTTAAAAGAAAAGATATGGTATCTAATGGACACCATGAAATTTTTAAAGGACTTTGTGAGCATTCAAAGAAAATTTGGAAGCAACACCGAAGAAACTACTAATGAAACCATAAGTGAGACTCGGTCAGAAGTCGATATTTCCGTTCCCTTTGTAGAGTCCCTTGATAAGACTGATGGAATGTCTTTTCAACCGGCACCTAAAAGAAAACAGTTGCACCAGTTGAAAAGCAATTGCATCAGTTGATCCTATGATTGTATTTTTGAAATCACGAACCAAATGTTCAGCCGAAACGCTTATTTTGTTTTAAGTTTGGTCTTGGATGTTGAAAAACTAACAGCGTCAAGAAAAAGAAAATTTTAACAAACTGATATGAATATTTTATACCAAAATTTGGTAAAGCAAGAAAATTTTAATGATTTCACTATACAATTCATGCTGCATCACCAGTGGTTCGTCACCGACTGCCCCTCACTCTTCGGATTGTGGGACTTCATTTATTAAAAATTTTGAAATATCGTATGATTATCAATAATAAAATTAATAATCTAATAGTTTCATAACTGGCACTTATCATCAGCCTCTTCAGCTGAAGACATTATTTATTAGAAATAATAGTGAACTAGAACACATAAAACCAACTATAAAATACAGAATATAGTAGGTTTGCTTATTTGTTTCAGTCAGTTTGATTCACTGTGTTTAAATTGTTCCAGTCAAGACGAAACGATTTGCTTCAAACGTTTTGTTGGATGCAGTGTGCGGTCGGTCTAAAGTCTAGTTTACCTATGGGTATAAAGGTACTGTACTGTAACCATCGATATTCGTTGACTGTAACAGCCTGAAGGACGTACTGTATAAAAAAATATACGAAACACAGTAGCCGGTAGCCTATGTATTGTAAAAGCTGGGAAAAACAGAAAACTTTCTTTGAATGTACACTTTGCGGCTCTAGTCCCCTGCTACTACAATCACTTGTTAGATGCAAAACCTCGTATCTCCACTACATTTTTAGACTCTTCTTTGTGTCGGCCTTGGTTTGTCGAACCTTGGTATTTTTTTGTCTGTAATTTTGTTAACCATATATATATTCGAATAAAGTATTATCATGTTAATGCCATTTTATTCAAATGTTTATTGTTATTTAATATTAATTTATTAAACTTATTTGATCAAAATAAAACTAAATTAAATATAATAATACAAAAGTAAACACACTGTTATTTTAGCAATTCTTAAGAATAAGTAAAGCTTACTGTGCACCTTCATTATCATTATAACATGTGAACGGGAGGCACTGTTTTAAATTTAAATCAGAACGAAGAAAATCGTAGTAGTTGAATTATATAATAATAATACTTCATCGACGTACGTTCTGAAACAAGTAGGCTACAGTTTATATTTTGGTAAACAAATATTTTATTTAAGGCCTTTATAAAAAAATAGATATTTCATTAAAATATCTTGAATATTATTCAACTTTTTTGTCCAGACGCACTGACTGTTTTTTATTTTTAGGTTCCATTGGACTATTATTCTAAAAATTTATGATTTTTGAATTATGGATAAATCCCTTGATTTAATGATTAAGAGAAACATATAAAGTATGATCTAATTGAGATTTTAACTCGATTTTGTGTAAAATATTAAATGTTATAAAATGAATATATACACTTGTTTTTAAATATCAATAGTTAATAAGAAACACTGAAGCCCCAACCACAAATTGGCTTTTTGAAACAAGTCCTTGGCGTGGTCACTTATGATTGGTTGATCTACCTGAGGTAGGGAAAGGAGGGAGAATAGGTCTGTTTAGTTTTATAGTTCCATTCTTGTTAGCATTAGTTTAGATTTAGAACCCTCCGATGATGGTAATTTGGTTACCGACATATTCATAAACCGAACTTGTGGTTGGGGTTTCAGTGTTTCTTATTTTTTAAATTCACCACAGTACTCATTGAACATCTAACCAACCAAAATGTAAAATTTTGTGTTCCACAACTCAAAAAAAAAAGACAAATTATTAGAACCTTCATTTTTGTAATACAATACATCAAATTTAAAAAAAAACCCGTATGATTCTGCACAAAATACAGTAGTTCCTTTCCCCGTAGTAAATTGAGTCTCAATTGTCTACGTTTTGGTTGGACACTTTCATGAAAGTTGCCTCAATGTTTAGCCAAAATTAACAAAAATAATTTTTTTTACAAATTACTATTACTCCAGCTTTAAATTGCTTAAACCCTGATGCACATACTTATTAAATTGCAAAACTCGTATGTGCTTTGTCGCCAGACTAACCAAGAACACCCAGGATGGACAGTTGATAAGATTATTGACTACCAATTAAGTCGTGTAATATCATGTTTATTGTCTGTTATTCAAATATGATTAGTTATTATTATTGTAACTGTTTGTGTTATTTTATATTGCACACCTGAGTGTGTATGTTTGTGAAAACGACAAAACCTTCAGATGCGATTTGTTTATCGAACTTTACAGTAAGAAAACATATGCAGTATAATCATAAAATAAATGGTACCAGGAATTGGCACATACTTTCTCACTAACATATTTAAATTACTAAACAGATTCACTGTGTTTTGTTGGGTGGGGTAGGAGAGGTGATTTTTTATTAAAGTTGGAGATTAACTAATAAATATTATTATTATTATTATCTAGAGAGAAAACTATTCTATCGATTTCGAAAAAATTTGCACCAAACACGTCAATTAGACGTCAAATAAATGCACGGAAAAAGGTTTTGAAAAATTTTGAAAAACAACCCCCGTTATGGTCAAAAAACCCCCCAAAATCAGTTATTATTATTATGCCTATTATTAGCTAAACGAGAATTTTTAGAAATATGTGGTTTTTTGCACATTAAAGGTACATTAAAGGCTGCAAATAAGTAAAATTTTATCAAAATCGTTAGAGCCGTTTTTTTATAAAAAAAATAATAACTGATTTTTTGGGGGGGTTTTTTTGCCAAAATGAGGGTTGTTTTTCAAAACCGTTTTTCGTGCATCTATACAGGCCTACTTGACATATCTGGTGCAAATTTGTTTGAAATCGATCGAATAGTTTTCGCTCTAGCTTTGTATACATACATACATACATACATACATACATACATACATACATACATACATACATACAGACATACAGACATACAGACAGACATTTTGTAAAACCACTTTTTTGGACTCAGGGGGTCTCAAAACGGATATTTCCACAAAAATCTCAACATCGATTTTTTTGCGATCACTATACTTTCTCTATACTATAGTATAGTGAGAAAGTAAAAAATGTATTGTATAAATAAATCCGTGTAGTAAAAATATAAGCTTACAATTGTGTGATTGGAATCGATTTCGATTCCTTAGGGACCGAAGATCCCACATTGATTTTTTTGGAAATATATATTTTGTTTAAATAATTTATTTTGTTCGCTGGAAAATTTACTTATTGGTTGTATTTAATAATAGTCAACTAAATTCTCTTTGAATACGCACTGAAAAAGGGAGGGTATTAATTGAACGTGGATGGGAGAAGTTGGCCTTGCCAGAGTTATCTTACTGTCTGTCATGTACTTCATGATTCTACAACTTTCGTTGCAGCTGGAGACTATCGTGATGTAACTTGAAATGTGGCTACATTTCTTTAATTGGGATTTTCAAATAAGCATATAGTTTGTTGGTTTAAGTGGCATACAGTTTTTTAAAAGTTACAAGTGCACTCTTTATATTTAACTGGTTATTACCATTGCATTAAAAAAACGCAAAATACATTAATGTCCTTTTAAATCAACATTAAAATAACTACACCTCGGAATCAGACTCTAATGTTTCGTCACCTTCAGAAAGTGAACCATGTAGGCCTACCTCAAAACTGAATACTGACACCAACCTACCTGTGGATGCCACAAATGATCAGCCTAATCTAAGTAAAAGCAAATGTTCATCTATGTGCGCTGACAACGATAACCGGACAGTGATATAGTCCCAATAAATTTTCACTCTATTTGGAGTAGGGAAATGTGGGTAAAGTATGCATGGAAGTTTCCCATCACGGTGGAATAGATTGAATGAAACCGTTTGCGACAACATCAACTCATCTCACCTGAAATCGACTACGAAAATCTTTAGGTCACCATACTACATAGCGAAAAATGATAAGCTATTTCGGATCATTTTGAACTAAAGCTAAATGGCGTAAATATAGTTGTTGGATTGCATTCCAGATTTAGTGCCTCATAAATTAAGAGTCACGTTTCAAAAGAAATGAAAAAAAGAATAATTCAGCTGGCTTTAGACATTTCCTGTTTCATTTCCTTGTTTTCACATTGAGAATAAAAAAGGTGTTCTAGGCCTTTGATTAAAAAAAAATCTGGGGAAGCACAATCGGATACCTCTTAAAGTCTATTTCCGAAAGCTTAGGAGCAATCCCGCACTGGACAATGTACGACTACACCCCTGCTCCCTCTTTAGTCCATCAGGAGTGGTTCCTCTAAAACCTCTCCTCCCTTACAGAGAGTGGCAACCTTACTCCACCTATCCTGTACACCTGCTTCTCTAACACCATGTAAACAAGGAGTCTCGCCAGAGTACCTCAAAAACTATGAAAGAGCAAAATCTTTTTTTAGTTTTTTCCCTAAAAAGTACAAACATCTGGAAAGAGATCTGGGCTTCCATACTGAGAACTGAAATCCAGGCTTGAGAACTGAAATCAATCACAAATAAACACTAAGCAACACCAGTACGGCCCCATCAAACACTCAACCACATGTCTGCTGAACTGTATTATAAAAACATACCCATTAATGTTAATAATGTGGTAAATCATCGAGAACATGTTAATTTAAACACGTATTCAACCATACCTACAGAAATACCATACTTTACTTTAACCCCTCTATATCTCCACAACTATTGATCGCACAAAAAAAAGTACAGAACCATTTTTGTAGAGAAGTTTACGTTCTTTAAAAACTGATTGAAGAAACTAAGCTCTAAAGTGAAAGGTTTACGAGATATTTGCAAAAAATCACACAGGTTATAGACCTTCCACTCCCTCCCACCCCCAAACCTGACCCTATTTCGGTGGAAACGTTTTATCACATTTAGAGCAAAGGGTTATGAACAACTTCCAACAATCAGATCTTTGTTTTTTTGAATCCCCAGTTTTGAGAATTTTTTGGTCTAAATTTACTGTACTAATATGTTTTCGAATAAATACATAACTGCAAGTTGCATGCCCAATTTTGTCATTCTTTTTTTTCGAAACAGCGAAACTTGTGAAAAATTCGAGTTTGATTCGAGCTAAGGGTTCAATTCCATCTCGAAAGTTTTAGCAATCACGTCACAAACTTAATACAATGAAATAACTATCTACCATTACAATAACCTTGACTGGAATAAACTGCACATTAAATGTGGCTCCCAAATCTATTACAGTATTACTTTACCTTGCATGAATTTTGGATTCGCTATAGTTTTCCTCTAAAGTATACGAGTCCCAAAACTCCACTGGTTTCAAAATGTTAGGTGCTGTGCTTTCAGAAATAAAGGAAGGAAAGGGATTCGAGCAACATTTTCTTGTATATTTTTAAAACTATATTTAACAAAATTATTAACACAGATTTTGTACATCGTTAAATAAAGTCCTTACACCTCACACGAAAGTAAATCAAACATTTATTTGTTGTAGTACTAAAACTTTAGTGAAATGCGTTTTCAGTTCTGGTTACCGGAATATTTGCGGTTTGGCGTGCTGTATAACTATGTCAAATGCAATTATCATATCTTTATCCGTTCCAGAGAAACAGACAGACTAACGAGTAATCCACAAGGGTTCCGTTTTTTTTTTTTTTTTTTTTTTGAAAATGTAGATATTTTTTTAGCTGTTTTTTAGAATATTTGTGAAATAATTTCGTTAATAATTTGAATTTCAAAAGAAACCAGAAGCTAGTTAGCCTATATTTAAAAAATGTGAAAACACCCACATTTTTTAAGAAATTGTAAATGTTAACTACAAGATAAAATAAAAGCAGTCGTGGAACTGCCGACAGAAGTGAAAACCGTCATGAATGTAAATAAACAATCTTGTTTATGTTATTTTAAATTTTTTAGATTTCAATTTTAAATGTGACAAGATAAAAATAGCATAACTTACAAAATGAGGAAGCACAATGTCCATTTCAGATTTATTACCAAATAAACTATATACTCTGCTACATACATATGTTTACTATATATAGTAAAGCTTGACGGAAAATGGGTGACGGAATAGAGCGTGACTGTGAAATCCGATTCACCGCCAGCAAAATTTTTGGGCGCAGTGAGCCTATAGAAGTTTTCACTTCAAAAATGGTTTCCAAAGTTGCAATACAAAAACTCGGCTAGTAAGGGGGAATTGATTTGGAACAGCGTAGGTCTAGCAGATCAGACTAAAGTTTTGTGAAATTTGTGAGAGTAGCCTAAATTGTATTTATTCATTCAATCTTTGCCTGTACGACCGTCGCGTCGCCGCGTCGTTTAAGTTGGCGCTTGCCTGCCCGCCATATTAAATCTTATTCCCATAAGAGCAATGCTACAGAATAAGTCATTTTTTCCGTTAATTCGTGGAATAAATTAAAAAATTTGGTTTCATTTTGAAGTACTGTCATATGCGGATGTTGATTACCGAATACATTTTCAGAAACCGTTTTATTGTTTTCATAAACGTATGATATAAATAGTAAAAAATAGTAAACTTTATAAATTTTTTACTCAGTTGCAAAAAGAGACATTGCAAAAATCCTTAGCAATCAACACCCACAATCTATTTTACTTTAAGAAAAAAAAATACAGCTTTCGTTTTTTAACAAAAACAGCACAAAAATATGCTTAAAAGTGAAGGTATGTTTTAGTTATTTAACATTGAAATTGGTACCCAATATCGTAGTTTTGAATGTGGAGAGCCGAGCCTTAAAGGCACTGCAAATTTCTTACTATCTTGCAGATGTTTGAGCCCACTCGAGATCTTTATTTACTGAAAAAATACCTTACTGCTTTTCTATCTGCCAATAATTTTTCTTATAAAATACAATTTGATACATATTATTATTTTTTTTTTTTTGTACCTGAGAATGTCATTTTGTAGGGTATTTCCAGCAATATAAAGAACTAACATTAGTTTTTAGAAACTGAAGAAATTTATACACTCCTCGTTATAATTTAGAAACTACATAATAATTAAATATTACAATATATAACCTGGGGTAAGAATGGTATTTTTTAACTGAGTTAAATTACTCCCACTCTTTAAATTGAGTTTATGAGAACTTATTAAAAATGTTTACATGTTAATTAATAATTGGCTCACTTAGTAGCAAAGATTGTATTGTTAAAGCATTTAAGTGAAAAACATTTATAAGATTAGGATTTGTCCAAATTTGATAATACTTTAACGAAGGCAAGATAAAACTTATGTTATCAAGTTTTTGTACACATGCACTTTACTAGGGTACAGGTTAAAAAATATTCTTGATATAATTTGAACAAACATAAATCACCTTTCCTGGCTTTGCACCGTTGTAATTTGGATTAATGCAAAATAATGAATTCTAGCTGACGCAAGTTAGAAGTAGGCCTACACTTACTTGATTTAATACGTTGATTTAATTCAGTTAATTACGTTTATTTATTTACGTTGGTTTATAAATAACAGTTTATAAAAATGTATAACGCTTTACGTTGATGTAATTCGATTGATTTGAGAGATAGATTAAACAATCTAACAGCTGTTAATGAATTTTAAGATGTTTGTCTACTTTTCGTCAATAGCGGGAAACATAAGTTTTAAAATGATGCTTGAATAATTAGTTTTGATGAAGAATTAAGGAAGATATCGCTTAGCGACAAAAAAACACCTTTGAGAAATAATATATAAGAATATTTTAAATGGGTTGCACAATATATAGTTTTCACTAAAATTTCAATTCAAGTTTAAAAAAATACCACATACACACGTGTGTAAAACAATGTAGAGTGACAATCGGAAATTACTTTATTGAGAGAACACTTTCCTCTCTCGTTGCTTGCATATAGATTTCTTTCCTGCGGTTCAATCGTTTATGTAAAAGAAAACATCTTGGAGTTTTCGATAGAATACGTTCATATTTTATCTTTGATTTATACGGTATTAGTTCCAGTGTAACATAATGGGCTTCTTCTGTTTCAGATGTGCGTAAAATCACTATACTTACTGCTATATTTTACATTTATTGTAGAATCTTACTGTTGTAGATTCGTCCAGAGTTCCTCCAACTCGCACTCAAACTCTCACACTATTACAGTAATTTCTACGCAAACATGCCCAGTTAATTCCAACGTTTGAACCCATGAACCCGCTTTGAGTTCTAGTTCCTTGATACCAGTTCTGCATAAATTATGCTGTGATGAGACTTTAAAGTGAAGCGCCAGCTGCACGTTTGAATTTTTATTGTTTAGCTGGCGTTTGAATTGTTTTTAATTGTTTCAGCCTCGTCGTAACAATTTCATGTAGGGAAACATAATAAGGCTTGACTAATATGAATAAAAAGAGTAATTTTGTCCGTCTGTGTGGCTTTTATTTAAGTAACATGACGCGTTTCAGAACTTTATTCCATCATCAGGTTCTCGCTCTATTGAGGTCGTTAACACATTATACAATACAGTCAACATATCACAAACACAAATATACACGCACAATAACACAATAATTCAAACGCTATGTGCACATTGTCGAATACATACATACTAAACGTTTAATACCGCTCAACGTTTGATTTTCTTATCTATTGTGATTGCTTTGTCATACATCAAATTGGAATGGAAGTTTAATTGGTCATTTAACATAAGTTCCGTACTTTTTTCTGAGCTTTATAAATTTTATATTCTTCCAGCGCGTCCATTTGTTTACTCTTCTTACATGTCTAATGGCTGGAAATTTGTATCAAAATTGGAATATGATTCATAATATTGCGTGCGTAATTAGATTTGCTATTGGTACCTCTATTGGTAGATGTTCCTTGAACAGCGAGCACAGAAAACACAATTCTGCTCCTTGTACCGTGTTTTAAATTGTCTCCCGGTTTGACCTATATAGAAACATTCGCAATCGTTACAATTGATTTTGTATATTCCTGATTTTTGCTCTACAGGGATTGTTTAAAAAAAAATTATATTCCTAATGTTGTTAAATGGTCGGAACGTCATGGTTAGATAAAAAAATTTTAAATGTGGTATTAGGTAAGATCACCCCATACTCCATGGATCTGAACATTTTGTTTTGTTCTATTTTGTTCTTTCGGCGGGTTTACTCTATTTCTTATGTGTTTTTTAATATGACATTATTGCAAGTGTTCAATTATTTACATATTCTTTATAATACTGCTTTATAATACATATTACCTTCTCTAGAATATTTCTTACAGTCTTATAGTATAGGCCTACTAAATTCGTTATTTTTAAATTTAAATACTCCCTAACATTTCCTAAAGTAGATTTAATATATATGTGTACTTATTTATTATTTATATTTAAATTATAATAGCATTTTCAAAATATGGAAACATTAATTCGTTTACACAGTGGGTTCCTCTACAAATTTACTAACAGCGAAAGGAATTGTTCATGTAATTTATTATCAACTTTAAGACTTACTTCGAGGATAGGCAGTTTTAAAACTACTTTTAAAAGGGAACATGTAAGTGTGAGTATACAAATGTGTTTGCTATCCCAGACGGATCATGACAATATTTAGGACAAAGTCGTGACAAGAAGGAACCGCAAATAATTTCGAATACTTGCGTTTAGAGGTGGAAATTAATTATGGTAACTACCCTAACAATATAATGTTCTATTCGCCTACGTCCCATGAGAAAAAAGAACAGAAAGTTAACACATTTGCTTCGTTTGTGGTACATAAAAAAGATATAGCTCACGTATTCTTATTATTTGGCTGAAAATGGGATAACACCCTCTTAAACAATAAATAATTATTAATTGTTATACTTTCCTTGAAGCTAGAGAGGTGAAATTTGGTAAGCTTATTTCTCAAAAGACATATACAAAAATTATACCTCTTGCACTTTGGTCAGTTCCGTCCAAAAACTTGCATGTAACAAGCTCAGTTCAAGGGATGAAAATGGTGTAATATCCTCTACAAATATAAATTATTCTAACTTCCCACAAAACTAAAGCGATGAAGTTTGACACTTATTTTACTTAGCCTAAATGTCAATGTACAGAAAAGAAAAAAACTTGTATTTTGGTGACTTGCGTGTAGGTGAAATACGTATGTCATCCCTATACTATACAATTCGACCACGCAGCTGAACCGCTGACGTGAGTTGAGCAAATTTCCAAAATTAAGTTTATAGGCCTATGTTTTAGGGTTTTAAACAACAATTTGGGAAATAGGTCTATTCACGACGGTGCTGAATAGCTGCAAAATGGTTCGCACGCCATTCCGCATATTGGGAGTATGTTCAAAACAGAGTTCATTGCGTTCTTCGCACGCCATTCCGCATATCGGGATTATCTTCAATACACAATGCATTGTGTGCTTCGCACGCCAACCCCCCGTATTGGGAGTGTTTTCAATACACAGTGCATTGCTATGCTTCGCACCCCAACCCCCGTATTGGGAGTATCTTCAATACACAATGCAACCCCACTGTGAAATCCACCATATGGCTTCGAACCGGGTATTTCTATGGTATTTTACGTTTTGATCGATTTTGGGGGAACCAAGCGAGCAATAAGGTGTGCAGAAACATCCTACATTTATATTTGTAGAAAAATCTCAAAAAATAGTTACTTCCGGTCAAAAAACAAGCTTCCGATAGTTGGATCTTTTGGCTAACGAACTCGTCCGAGCGACGTAGACAACCAACATGTGTACCAAATTTGAACCAAATCGGACTTAAAATGCGGCCGCTAGAGTGCGAACACATATATACATGTATATATACATATATACATACACATATATATATACATATATATATATATGATTCTTACTGACACCCCAAAACGTGTTCTGGGGACCATGATCGGTGCTCATTTGCTACTCCCGACCTTGGTTCTTACCATAAGGGCCACTGCAATAGCTAAGTTTTCCTATCGAAATTCGCTAATAAGTACATTTATTTCACTTCGCATGAAGCTAGAGAGTTCTTATATGACACATTTTTTCTTAAATAATAGGCTATATAGGAAGATCATATAATTTTATGACGTTAATTTGTATTGTAAACCTAAAATTAACAAATTGTATTAAACGAAGGAACCTTTATAAATTTATATAGGAAAAAAATTAAGAAGCCCTAAGCTACGCAATTGGACGGGAAAAGCGAACCGGTTACATATTATTGTTTTAAAACATACTCTTGATGTGTTTCTTTATCTCGGGAGTGTAATTGATTGCCTTTATTACTTCCTGGTATACAAATACAAATTTTCAATGAGCTTTAAAATTCATATTTTGAACCGCCAGAACACTGAACTCGTGTTTACACATTTCTCTTACGGATAGTTCTCACAATTGGCTTTACTAACCAAAAGTAAAAAGGTAATCGTTTGTGATTAGTATATGTAACGAAAACAATGATTGGTGCATGGATCTAAAAATGTGCTTTATTAATTTAATGACAGTAGTCTACGGGTGTGAAACAGTCCCATACAGTCCTATTCAGTCCTGTATCTTTCATTGAATTTTGAAGATAACCTTTTGTAATTGTTCATGAACCTTTAAATTATAATTGGTAGATAACAAAAATGGTAAATTAGCAATTTTTATTAAAGGCGTTTGCTTATAAACAAGACAAAAGACATAGTTTTCAGTTGAGTCACTTGAAAACAATTAAACAAACGGACGAATTTTATTATTTACTTGAGTTTTCTCAAATTTTAATGTCGTGTGCAAATGGCGGAAATCGAAAATAATACCTCCTTTAATAAAAAAAACTTAATATAAGTGATATTCTAGTCGCACTCGAGCGCCTTCCTAATGCAACATCATAGGCCATGCTGATTCCGCTCACTGTATACCATGCATTTATTAGAGTGGTATGAGTTTAAGGCACGAATGTGGGAATTTGTTGTTCTTGGGAGAGGATTACGTTCTATACGTACCATGGAGAGTTAGGGATCCAACGGAATTTTTTATTTTGTAAATACCAATCGGGTGTTGGGTATGTCTTTACTGGACGGATGTTGTGAATGTGGACAGATTGTTTCGAAATTGGAGTGGGCTACTTGCTTGAATGATTGGAAGAAGTCTACAGTGAACTGATTTTACCTTTGTTATTATTTACTTAAGGCTCGGCTCCCTAAATTCAAAACGGCGAAGTTGGCAACCAATTTCAATGTTAAAATAGCCAAACCATACCTTCACTTTTAAGCATATTTTTGTGTTATTTTCGTCAAAAAACGAAAGCTGTATTGTTTTCTTAAAGTATAATAAATTGTGGGTGTTGATTGCTGAGGTTTTTTGCAATATCTCTTCTTGCAACTGAGTAAAACATTAATAAAGTTTACTGTTCTCTACCATTTATATGTTTATGAAAAGAATAAAACATTTTTTGAAAATGTATTCAGCAATCAACATCCGCATATGACAGTACTTCAAAATGAAACAAAATTTTTTAATTTATTCCACGAATTAACGGGAAAAATGACTTATTCTGTAGCATTGCACTTATGGCTCAGATTCAATATGGCTGACTGGGTATATTCCCCTTAAAGTGACGGGATAGGTTGGGTTTAGTGATTCAAAGATATTGGACAAGTCGTTTCCATGCTATGGAGGATTTGTTGAGTGTACAAAAAACTTGTTTCGTATGTTTGTAGAGAAGTGAATTGGTTATGTTTTGTCAGTGTTTACCGCGATTCTCCACTTTCTGAGCCATAGTTTCAGTATATTCAATTATTGTTGGATGGCAGTTGAGCCATACTCCAGGTTTAATAATTGATAAGAAAACATTGGGATCATCAACAAAAAGTCGCGGTGACACTTTGGGGATAACTGAGTTCACAGAAGATACAGTTAAGGTCCCAGAACTAAGCTTTGAGGAACTCTAACCTCAATTAATTTTTTAGGCATGGACTAATTACCTTCGAAAGAAACCAGGAACCATCTGCTGTCGAGTTATGAGTTTGTAAGATGTACATAGCACGGAAGAATTGGTCTGAGGGAGCTAATTTGTATAGCCTTCGTGCCATACTTATCGAAAGGTTTATCCAAGAAAACGACAATGAATAGAAGATTTCACGTACAGTTTACGCCTAACCGAGGTATTCAAACGCCCTTTCCTCTTCTAGTTTCCTAGTACTCTACACACTTGTTTGAGCACTACTACTACTAAATGAAGATCCAACTACGTCACAGTCACACAACACACTTCCTCTGTTCTATAGGAAGTGGAAACCTGCAAAGGAATTCTTTCTACTGCTTTACATTTATTTATATTCATTAATAATTTAGCCCATTTACAAACAGGTTTTGTTTAAAAATATTACATAAAGTAGTAAGTAGAAATGATAGTATCATTAAATTATGATATATGCAAAGTTAATAATAGTTTACTCTTTTATCTCATAGCCCACAGTTATTTATTATCTTTTTATGAAAAAATATTCAACATTTCTTAAAATCAGACTATTGATTTAGCTAAGCAGAAAATTTAGCGAACTTAAAATACCGACAGGTAAGTTTGTTTATCTTTTTTTGGATTAAATTGGAAGAGGAAATAGTTTAAAAAAAATTAAAAGTATTTAAATACACGGACTATCAAAAACAAGTTTATTTAAGGGTCTTCTATACCCTGCGTAAAACAGCAAAAATATGCAGTTCGTACTAACGTGTTTCGGACGCCATTTTTCAACCTAAAAATTTGTGAAACATCTTAAATTGTTCTTAAAGGCTATGTGCTTTTTTCTTATAATAATTGAATTATAATTATAATTGAAAGATATCGACGTCAACTCCTTTTAATCAGCAGTTTAACTGAGTAAAAATTGATTATTTTGAATGCATTTTTTGGGAGTTTAAGCAATAATTTCCACATTTTAAGCAAACACGTAAAAAATATAAAGCCTTTTTTATAACTTAAAGCAGTTTCCAGATTATTAATTTATAAATAAAATCCGAAACACGTTATTACGAATGCATGTTTCTACGATTTTGCGGCTTCAGTCAGACCTTTTTATTAAAATCATACTGTACACTCGGAAGTTTTCTTCAAGGTAAAGAAGAGCCTTAAAAAAAAGCATATTTTTTTAGTTATTTATTAGAAAGATTAAATATCTATTAATTAGGTACACAGGTAACCAATTCATAAAAATTACACCTACAAATAATCCAGCCTTTTCAGATAGTTCAAAAAATGTTACTTTTGAATACAAAATATTGGTTATGATGATTGAAGATGATTATTTTTAATACGAGTATAATATAAACTTTGCTTTTCCTAAAACTTCCGCTTAGGCTATTTCTCTGTGGTATACAGCTGATTCCATCATTTTCAATTTTTCATACTTTAAAAAAAGAAGCCCTAGCCAATAGTCAAGCTGGTTCTTTATAACTCCTGGTATATCATTACCTTAATTCTTTTATTGAGATATTTGATATTATTTACCATCTTAGATTTAAATAATTTAAATAATTAAAATTAATTATGTATGCCAGGATCAGGAAGTAGCATGAAGGTTAGGCGGGATGTGTTCTTAGACAAATTATAATTGTAAATAAACGCATATCTAAAATTTAATTAATATTAAAAATTATTTTAAAATTAGGTTTGTAGACTACTGTTCTACTGTCTCTTTATTAATTTACACTCTGTAATAAAGAAGCAGGTCATAAAGTTTTAATACTTGAGGTATATTTAATATACTTCCAATCGACTCACATATTGCAATCTACAACATTAAAAACTAACTCAATAAAGTTAAGCACCCATTTACTTGGTTTTCCATTAAATAACTCCTTAATCACGTATTTTATTTGTTCCTTATTACACATTTAAAGCTGCATTTTATGGCTTGATTTTAATAGCTTTTAATAATGGATGTCGACAAAGTAATCAATTTCAATTTGAGTACTCGTTGAACGTAAAGATTGAAATAAGCTTAACTGTGGTATTAGTTACTTTTGAAATTATACATACTTAAGCTAAGTGAGAATATACAAATAGCAGTCATTGAATTATCCTATTGTATAATTTCAAATTCATTTCGTTTTACTACAAGACTTATTTTTAGAGCCAAACATGTTTGTAAAAGTCTCTACTTAAAAGTAAATTACCGTTACTGATTAGCTTGGCAATGAAACTAACAGAGAACTATTAAACGCCCATAACATTGGATTATTTAACGTGCGGCTATACACACCCGTCACGTCACGTCACGTCCCATCTTTTTT
>JAGFPH010015680.1:0-11686 GCA_018207615.1 Philaenus spumarius
GACGAGGTTGAGTTGCCAAATAAACCAGATGTTAACTTCATAAAATGTCCGGAGATAAATATTAAAATCGGAAAACAGAGTGCATATGTCCTAATCGATACAGGATCCAACGTTACATGTATGTCCGAACAGTGGTTCCGGGAGAACAAAGATTCTATGGGAAAGTACGAAGAATTACCTACCACAAATATACAGATACACACCGCAGTGGGTAGTAAAACTAGGAGAGTCGCCAGAATTGTAATGGTAAAAATTAAAATAGATTCCGAAGAATTATGGTTACATGCTTTAATAGTGCCAAATTTAATTAAAGACGTTATTCTAGGTATGGATTGGATTAGTATCACAGAGTCGGTTATAAACTTTCACACGAAGATAATAAATATGAAAATTAATAAGAAAATAATCGTAAGAAAGTTTGAAAATGTCGTTAATGAAGGAATTTTGTGTTACATCACTAATAAATATATGAATCAATATGATGAAAGATATAATAATATTCATGATGATAATATGAATGTAAATTATAACTCAAAATGTGGCACAGAAAATAAACAAATAATTTTAAATGAATCTATAATCGACAACGCATTACAAGATAATATGAATCTGGAACCACAGCAAAGGGTAAAATTAAAATCACTACTTTTACAATACAAAACAATTTTCTCGGATAACCCTGGACTTTGCACTAAATATACGCACTCAATAGAAATAAAAGAAGACAACACATTTAAAGGACAAACGTACCCAGTACCCTTGATACACCAGGAAGCCGTGTCACGTGAGATAAATAGGATGTTAGAAATAAAGGTCATAGAACCATCGAATAGCCATTTCATAAATCCCATAATACCAATCATTAAAAAGAACGGTGAAATAAGGCTGTGTCTAGATGCGCGTAAGGCTAATGCGATTACAACCCCAGATTTTGAACGGAATCGTAGCGTTAACGAGTTATTGGCCAAAGGTCGGGATTGTAAGTGGTTGAGCACAATCGATCTCACTGCATCATACTGGCAAATACCGTTACCCACAGATTCAAGAAAGTACACGGCGTTTCAATTTAGAGGTCGAACTTATCAATATACTGTCACTCCGTTCGGAATTTCTACGTCACAAGCGGCACTAATACGAGCATTGGACAAAGTTTTTGGTGACAGTGTAGAATCCTTCACCCTAATATACATCGACGATATATGTATCATATCCCCAGATTTCCAGAGTCATTTGTCACATCTTTCGATTATTTTCCAAAAATTATCTGACGCAAATATGACTGTTAAATTTTCAAAATCCCTTTTCTGCAGGGATTCTGTTCCCTTTCTTGGCTATACAATGACGTCAACAGGTATACAAATGGATGATAATAAAATAAAACCAATTTTAAATTTCCCCACTCCTAAATCAAGAAAACAATTAAAATCTTTTCTCGGATGTATTAATTACTATAATAAATTTCTAGACAAATTTTCAGAAACCATCAAACCTATTCTTCGGCTAACCTCAAAAAATGTGAAATTCCATTGGACCTCAGCTGACGAGCAAACTTTCATAAAAATTAAACAACTCTTTCTACGAACTCAAATTTTACATCATCCAGATCCACATCAACCTTTCTTTTTACAAACTGACGCATCAGACTACGCCATAGGCGGGCATTTATACCAAATAAATTCACAAGGAGAGAAACGGGCTATCGTATTTGTATCCAGGGCATTACAGCCAGCAGAAAAACGTTTTACCACCACGGAAAAAGAGCTTCTAGCAATTTTATACTGCCTCCAGAAAACTCGCTATATTATCCATGGAACAGATTTAACAATTGTAACTGATAACCATGCGCTTACGTTTATTAAAACTTGTCGACTGTTAAGTGCACGCCTAACACGATGGATTCTGGCGTTACAAGACTATGATTTTAAAATACAACACTGTAAGGGAAGTGAGAATTGCACTGCCGATGCCTTAAGCCGAATGCCACCACAGAAGCCTACCATACCACAAGAGGACCAATCTAAATTAATTATAACCTATATTCAACGTTTACAAGATCCAAATTTAAAATTCGAACTAAGCCACCTTGCGACACATCAAGCAAAAGATCAAAAATTATTGCCCATTATTCGTATTCTTCAAAATTTAGAGGATCCAACCGATAATCCCAATTTACAACGAATATATAGCCTACATAACAACATTTTATACAAAAAATTAAATCAACAATGGCTGATAATAGTCCCAGAGAATCTCATAAATCGACTTATATGGGAATGTCATTCATATTACTTACATTGTGGGGCAAACAAATGTTTCAACATACTCAGAGAAAGTTTTACTTTTAAAAATATGGGACGGCGCATTAGAACAACGCTCGCCACCTGTGATTCTTGCCAAAAATGTAAATGTAACCCCCACCCTTTAACAGGAGTAGCAAAAGGCATTATTTGTACAGGAAAAAACGATCAAACAGCTGTGGATATTATAGGGCCACTTCCAACCAGTATAGGAAGAACTAAATATATATTAATTGTACTAGATATTTTTACGAAATTCGTAAAATTATATCCTATGAGATGTGCAAACACCAAAACAATTTTAAAGAAATTATTAGAATTACATTTTCCCATATATGGAACTCCTAAAAGACTTCAAAGCGACAACGGGACTCAATTTCGTAGTCGAGCATGGAGCAGAGCTTTATTAGAACGAAATATAGAGCCCATTTTTAACCCATACTATCACCCACAAACAAATATGGCAGAGAGGCCGATACGTGAAGTTAAGAGATGTTTAAGGACATATTGCTCTTTAAACCACAAAAATTGGGCACGTTGCATAGTGGATATAAATATCATGCTAAATGAGGTACATAATGAGACCACTGGTTTTACGCCTAACGAGCTATATCTAGGTCAGAGACGTCAGATTTTGGGAACCATATATTACAAATAATTATACCACGGACATACCACTGGAGACAAAATTATATTTAGCAAAACAAAAAATACATATCAAACAAGAAAAACGAGCATCAAAATTAAATTCAAAACTCAAACAAACCATTTTAAATATTGGCGATCTAGTATTAATTAAGAATGTTTCATTATCAAACGCATCATCAGGAGAAACATGTAAACTGTTCGAAATATTCAGCGGACCATATAAAATCCATCATATTATTGGTAAATCAACGTATTACGTTTGCAATTTAGAAGGAAAACAAATTAAAGGGCCTTATCATGTGACAGCTTTCAAAAGGTACAAATACATCACCCCAGGTACTCCCGATTGAGAGACAAACACAGAAACAATTATTTACCCCAACCGGGGCAATTACCGATTTACAACGGTATCAATAATATAAAAGTGTAATAATTCATGTAAATAAGTTAGTGAGATGAATCAGGTAAATATTTTCATTGTTGGAAATTTGTTCCCAGGAAAACCTTTAAATTAAAGATTTTCTGGAAAAGTTACCTAGGGGATAATTGTTACAATTCAAATATTTCCCTAACTCTGTAAAGAATTAAGAACGAAATTAAAAATACGTATTGGAGCGAGAGAGATAGAAGTCAAATTGGAATGTCATTCATTTAGTTAATGCGTCATACACGCCCGACACCTAGCGACCATTATGCGCAACACTAAATACTACAACGGAAAGGTACAATCAAATCACGACTTTCAACTCGAATTCAATAAAATAAAATTACAAAACGAATCTGTAGACCTACATTTCCTACATCAAAAATATTCAAAACTAAATTCTGCATCCAGGAAAACTAAAATAACAACATAAAACCAAGTCAATCGACAAAGATTTACGTTAAAATGCAAGGAGAAACTAGGCCTATCTAATTACAAATCGAAGAGAAGTTGGCAGAATAAATCCGATTACAAGAAAAATACATTCTTATTAGAAAATTAAACCAGGCCTATGAAAAGAACCAATTTTTTACATCTCAAATGTCTTTGGTCTAAATCTAAAATAAACGCCGATAAGCTATTATAAAATATAAAAACGAAGCCCCGACCGACAAAATTTAATCGTAGGCGGATACTTCATTTATGTAAACTCCTCCCACGAAACGCTGTGATTGGTCCACGTAATTCTTGCCACCAAATGAAAAAATACAAAGAATAAGATATATACATTCTAGAAATTAGATAGCAATTACTGTAATAAGGAGTTATTTAAGTGTTTTCTATAATTTAACTGTTTAAAATCATATTAAATTCATTGTAAAACATTGTTATGTATCAAAACAAATCCACACAATTAAATTAAAGACACAATTAAAATAAATCACACTTCACGATTCCCAAACACCTATTACATTAACAAACCCAAATCCCAGAAGATATGAAGATTCATCAGGCGTTATTATCCATTTCCTGGAAAGGTAGAGAAGCCCCAAATGAAGAACATTGTTAAGTTGGCCACTAAATAGTGCAGTTGATATAATTTTGGCTGTTGAAATTTAAAGAAAAGAATCGGTATTTCAATAAATATGAAGCTTATGAAGTTCAGTGTTTTTCCTTTATAACAGTTACTATCAAATTCTAATCTACAAGAACAAACAACCAATTGGGTGAGAACTTTCCAATTAACTAGGCCTAGTCTATTTTAAGATCCAACACCAAACCAGTTACCTTAGAGGGATAACTTATCTATTTGAACTAAACTGTGAATAATAATATATATATATGTTATGCATATAGATTTACCAAGAACCTTTGAACTTTAAATTATCGTAAATTCA
The DNA here is from genome assembly GCA_018207615.1 of Philaenus spumarius. Lineage (NCBI taxonomy): Eukaryota > Metazoa > Arthropoda > Insecta > Hemiptera > Aphrophoridae > Philaenus > Philaenus spumarius. The sequence goes on from JAGFPH010015680.1 coordinate 4,767, forward strand.
GTGATCCATTACAATACTAAATCCATTAACCAAATAACCTTTTTGACGATTCCATATAATCTTGCTCTCATTAATTTTGTACATATTTTAATTGTGTTATCTATAATCAAATTTGTTTTCTTTTTAAATACTTTGGGAAAAAGACGGCTCCAACCCACCGAGTTAAGATCTTGTGTTTTAAAATTATTGAACAACAATTAATAACCTGTTTATCATCAAACTTAGTATTCACAATTTAAATAATATTGTTCTTTGAAAAGAAATATCATTTTATGTATTACCTATAATAATACAGAAGTAAAAGATTGTTTTATAATTGTAACCCTTGTTGACCATCTTATTTTAATATAGATTTAATTGTAAAGTAAAGTAATTGTGTGAGGGTTGTAGTAGTATGTCTGTATGTATGCATGTCTGTATGTATGTCTGTATGTATGCAAAGCTAGAGCGAAAACTATTCGATCGATTTCAAACAAATTTGCACTACACATGTCAAGTAGGCCTGTATATTTGCACAAAAAACGGGTTTGAAAAATTTTGAAAAACAATCCCCTTTTTGGCAAAAAAAACCCCCCAAAAATCAGTTAATATTTTTTTAATAAAAAAACAGATCTAACGATTTTGATCAAATTTCGCTTATTTGTAGCCTTTAATGTACCCTACCATATGCAAAAACCCGCATCTTTCTAAAAACTCTCTTTTAGTTAATAATAATAACTCATTTTTGGGGGTTTTTTGGTCATAAAGACGTTGTTTTTCAAAAATTTTCAAAACCTTTTTCCGTGCATTTTATACATGCCTAATTGACGTGTTTGGTGCAAATTTGTTCGAAATCGATCGAATAGTTCGATCGATAATAATAATAATAATAACTCTTTAGATAATAATAATAATATTTATTAGTTAATCTCCTACATTAAATCCCCTCTCCTACCCCACCTACAATTATGAAGTCACAGTGAATCTGTTTAATAATTTAAACATGTTTGTGAGAAAGTATGTGCCAGTTCCTGGTACCGTTTATTATTTATGTAAATAACAAGTATTCTAGAAAACTAAATGGTACAGTCAAAGCATTTGCTGATAAGAACGGCATTTGTCTATAAGGCAAAATATATTGGGGAATTGCATAGACTTATGCAGGAGGAATTATATTTTATATCGTTATGGTTTAGCTATAATAAATTAGCCCTTAATGAAAAAAAACTATGCAAATAAAATATTCGTTATGTGTGCTTTATAAACCGTGTTATTTTATCAAAGCCTATCAAACGGCAGTGGTCTGAGATGTGATGTGAAAAATTGATTCAGTATAAAGTTATTAAATGTTTAGGTGCTAAGATTGTTGATGAAAATTTACTCAGGAAAAGTCATATTCAAAATCTAAAGAGATAGACTATGTAGTTTTGAGAAAATTTCACTATATTAAACGTGTTTGTCCTATAAGAAGTGCTTATCACGAATATTACGATTTTCTTCATTAAAAAACCCCCAACAAAAAACTTAATTATCATATTTTGGGATAGGCCTACTCCTACATGTAACGAAACAGCAAAACAATACATTTTCACTTTACAGTAGACTCTAAAGTCTCTAATAATAGTATGCTATGTTACGTTACAACCAGAAATATGGTTTTTTCTGTTTCAAGATGGTGGGTCATTTTCAAGAAAACAAGCTGAGACTCAGCATAAAGATTTAAAATATATATTTTAACTCCTATGTCAAGTTTCAATTCGATATATTAAAATTCGGCCAATTTAGAATGAGCCAACGCTTCATATATGAATAAGATGTCCCCTTTTAGTGATTTCCCCTGCTGCAAAATACATACCTGAATTATCGAATTTTTTCCAGACAAACCATTGCTCGGACGAAATAAATACATATGACATTTTTTGTTGAAAAATACCTCCCCTACACGGTGGTATTTTTTATTTCCCTCTATCTTCATCCCAGCTTGAAATATTAAGGATAATCGAAAAAAAAAATGATAATCGATTTTTTTTCGACTTTAGGAAATCGATAGACTGGTAAACTTTTTTTTATGTTAATCTACATACTTTAATGTACTTATAAAAAAAAATTCAGCCGTATTGCAAATTACTGGTACTTTTGGTCTAAATTGACCTTTACCGACTGGCCTACTAGGCCTATCCTGAAAAGTAATATAGGCCTACTTTTAATCATAAAACCTTTTTATTTCAGAAAATAACACACCTTAAATAAATATTTCTTACAATTTGAACTCAATGCATAACTATATTTTATTTTAAAACAATTATCTTACTATTTGAAATTCATGTTTATTGTGTTTATTATGTTATTTGTGTTTAATGTTGTTTCGGGTATTTAATGTTCAGCAGTACATTACGGTTAATGGTTCGTCGCTAAAATGCATCATGAAAGTCGCTAGAAAATCAAAAGCTGCATAAACCACAACGTTTACTCTTATTTCAGGCTTTGGAACTAACCTGTAGGCCTGATAAATAATTATAGTTTGTAAGAATTGGGAAGGACTCTGAGTGATTAACATCCCTTCCACCAACGCACGCACATTCGCCAGCATTGCCGCAACAGCCCCTACCTACCTCTCGCAGGTAGTCAATGACTCACCCACTCAAGAGCATAATAAAAAATTACAACTTTGTGATTTCAAAAATTTTTCTTTTCGTTTTATTTTTTTTTATGATCTACATAAAATTCTGAGCAAATTGAGACCAAATACGATATAATTATAATGATTTTGAAGTATATAAAACTAAACTCAGTCTAACCATGAACCCGAGGATAAATTAAATAGTACTGTAAAATGTTTGGTATACTCCAAATAAAATATTTAAATTAATAAAGTGTAAAAAATGATAGGTTTCGTTATTAGTTGACTTAGATGAAACCATGGTTACAAGGGAGTTAGAAACAATACAAACAAATATAATATTTAATATTTATATTAATTAAGTTGCAGCGTATTCTGTATTTAAACTATTTATTTCTTATTTTATACTTACATGTATATTGTCATACGGCAATGACAATTTTAACAGCATGTAAATATGTGTAAAATGTTTAAAAATACAATACTTTAATGAATTAGTGCTATTTGTGTATTTATAGCCGTTTATTTGTTAAAGTTTATGAAAACAAGTCGTGTTTGGACTCTTTGTTCTTGTTATTTTACGTAGATAACAATGGTAATAATTGTTTTAACTTATAAAATTAAATTTAAAAAAATATTTCTTGAAGTAGAATGCACAGTAGGAACCCGAGCGGGGAAGGCCAGGTAGGCGACCCACCCGTGTCTATGTGGTAGCAATGAATACTTAACACTATAAGAAGCGAAACCTTATGCACTAAAAGGGAACAGTAGTTGGTAGTTTACCAAAAATCCACTCCGAGCGCCACCAGTCCTTTTGCGGGCTGCCGAGACCGAGAGTGAGGAAGGTTTTTAATTTCGATTTTCGATGCACCAGCCAGCCGAGCGGCGAATATATCTGTCTCTCTCGCCAACACACACGAACAACTTTCTCTTTCACCCCCAACTGGTCCAACCCCAGTAGATAATATCGAAGTGTCAAAATTCTGTAGGACTATATAGCTCCAAGTTGGATTTTGCCCCATAAGGATTAAATAGGCCGACAGATATAATTTAAGCCAAAAATAAAGTAATTCCGACTGCTTCCGCTTTGCATTTAACAAAGATCCAATATTGCGATAAGGCTGCACAGACTCTTGAAATTGTCCATAATGGAAACAATATATTTAACGTAAAAAACAATGATTAATGAAAGTTAAAATATTATGAGATTAATAAAAAAATAATTGTCTAAAATAAAGCAAACTCAACATCTCAGTTTGTGCTAATATAAAAACCGTATTTTTGTAAACTATTATTGGTTCTAAAAAAATACTCAAATCATCAAGTTGAAAGCACAATGATTTATTTTTATAATTTCAATTATGACTGAAAAAACAAAATTACAATTACACAACTGCAAATTTAATGTCTATGTCAAACAAATTACACATTTCTACTAAACTACAATATAACCAGTGGCGGCTTGCCCATAAGGGCTCTCGGACGCCGCCCCTCCAAAAGATTTGAAAAAGAAAAAAAATTAAATACCCATTCAATTATAATTATACATCTAATTAACCACAGCGTTTTTTTCAATCACAAACATCGAAAATGTAGGGAAAAAACACGCAAAAATAGCGCGAGAAGTTTGTATTTGTAGCCGTGGGGCGCTAGCCAGAACGTCCCAATCCATTACCATGCAGTTATATGAAGAGTGGTAGTGGTGGGGGCTGCTGGTGCTATGACGCGTCTAAGCTTGTGCCTTATGGAAGGCTTGGGACGGCGTCCGAGCAAGTGCAGAGCGACGTATCTAGTGAGTCGGAAAGAAGGATTGACTTCTTCTGCAAGCAATATCACTAAAGGTATAGTATGTAAGTAGAGTATTTCAGATTTACATATGATAAGTATTTCAGAAACATATGGCATAACAAATTTAATACCCAGATTGCCTTAAAAACTCACTAAAATACACAAAATGTTCAAACACCCCGGTGGTGTGTGCCCCCCCAGCATTTTACTCACGAGCCGCCACTGAATATAACCCACTGTAATTCAGAAAATGTTATAAATGTTTATGGACATGATCGTTAAAATTCTTTTTAAAATACAAATTACATGTTAAGAATGCATATTTCAGTAGGCAAAACAAAGACATTCTATATTTACATTTAATTAAATACGAAATAAATCAATGAATACAACTTTAAAATATATACATTTTGAAAGTTTATAAATCATTGTAAATAGAAAGTAAGAAAGGCAATTTATATCTACAGCAAATTACATGCAAAACAAACAAATAATTTCTGCTTTAAAATACTTACATTAGTAAAAGTTACTTGTCATTGCCAAAAGAAAGGCAATCTACGTTTACAGCAAATTACGTACAAAACAAACCAATAATTGCAGCTTTAAAATATTTTACATTACTATTTACATTACTAAAAGGTAAACATTATTGGCAGAAGAAAGGCAATTTATATTTACAGCATATTACATAAAAACCAAACAAATAATTTCTTCTCTTTAACATACATTTGTAAAAGTTAAATATTATTCGCAAAAGAAAGGCAATCTATATTTACATACTTTCTCCCCGTATCTGATAACATCTTTTACGTACTATGTGTATGGTTAGTTCATATCTTAAAGGAAAAATGTATAGTTAAAAACCGCATGTTTGTGAGAACAAGAAAAATTCCCCTTTTAAGGTTGCGTTCTATACAACCCATTGTTGTGCCGAATTAACATGGGCTCTTATGGAATAATAATGCGCGCGAACGTTTAAGTGGTCAAAAGTACTCCTTTTCCTAAATGGTCAAAACTACGGTTCAGTATAGCTTTTGTTTTAGAAAGAAGAAAATTTCCCTGAATAAACCCAGACAGTCTCAAATATATATAAGCTGTGAAATATTAAAACTTTTTTTTCGGGAATAGACAAACCAGTAATAAGAAACAGTTGAAAATATTAACTCGCTGAATATATTTAGAAATAATATAGGCCTATACCTAAATAAAATTTTCATTTAATTTAGCTATGTTAGCTTTTAGCCGATTTATAATTACGCCTACTATGATTTTAAACGCATTGTTATATTTTAGCCTTAATCCAATTATATTTTACTTATAATAGATGATTTGTAAGGCTACACTGGATAAACCATTACAAACCAATATTTTTTAAACTTTTGATTTGTTTAAACATTGTTAAGCAAATAAAAAGTATAAAATATTAGCCTAGTCGGTGTAGGTTACAACTAACAGTAATTTGCAATACGGCTGATTTTGTTTTTATAAGTACCTTAAAGTATGTATATTAACATAAAAAAAGTTTACCAGTCTATCGATTTCCCAAAGTCGAAAAAAAATCGATTATCATTTTCCCCCGATTATCCTTAATATTTCGAGCTGGAATGCAGATAGAGAAAAATAAAAAATACCACCGTGTAGGGGAGGTATTTTTCAATAAAAAAGATCATGTGTATTTATTTCGTCCAAGCAATGGTTTGTCTGGAAAAAATCGATAATGCAGGTATGTATTTTGCCGAAAGAAAAACAACCAAAGCCATCCGTCAGGGTGGAACCTAATGTGTCAATACAAAAATCCCAAACATTGGAAATTAGCACGAGTGAAAGTGACGGGGTATGATGGGGTGGGGTGTGTCAACGATCCAAACTCCAAGTTGGGGAGAAATGTACAGTCCGAGTCTGGGAAAGAAGTACAGTCCACCGCGTTGACGCTAGCGAAACCTGTTTTAGTATCAGTGAACTAGAAAATCTTAGGACTCAAAAGCGTCGCCCTGAAAAGCACTACGGTTTCGCTTCTTATAAGTGTTAAGTATTCATTGGTGGTAGTAAGGGTTCACTAATCACTCAGAGTCCTTCCCAATTCTTACAAACTATAAATTACAAGTGAACAAACATGTACCAAGACCGGGGGGGTTTTGGGGTGTCAAACGTCAAAGTTACTAAATCACGATTTATCAAAACCTACCGAACGGATTGGAATGAAATTTGGTATGTAGCTTCCCCTAGGGCCATAGGTGCTCGCTAAGAAAGTTTTTAAAAAAATCTAAATTTTAGGGGAGGTTTGGGGGGTCAAAGTTACTACAAAAAACCATCGAACGGATTGGAATGAAATTTGGTATGTAGCTTCATCTAGAGCCCTAGGTACTCGCTAAGAAAAGGTTTTAAAAAATTCGAAATTTTAGGGGAGGTTTGGGGGGTCAAAGTTACTACAAAAAACCATCGAACGGATTGGAATGAAATTTGGTATGTAGCTTCATCTAGAGCCCTAGGTACTCGCTAAGAAAAGGTTTTAAAAAATTCGAAATTTTAGGGG
>JAGFPH010015681.1:0-12016 GCA_018207615.1 Philaenus spumarius
CCTTTTTGGGGATTTTTTGGTTCCTAACCTAAGCCCACCATTTTGGGGATTTTTGGGCGATTTTGGGCGAATTTTGATTTTTGGGCCGCCATATTTTTTTTTTGGCAGCCATCTTGTTATGTAATGATTAATATTTAATTAAATTTAATTATTGGCTTTGAAAAAGTTTGGATGTCTCCGAGAGTCGAACCGGGTTCCTCCATGACCTGAGTCCACAACGCTACCAATTAGGATACGTTGATCTCTCTTAATTAGTATCTGTTTAGTCGAGTATAATATTAATTATTACAAAACAAGATGGCAGCCAAAAAATTCCCCAAAAATCAAAATTCGCAAAAAATTCCCCAAAAATCCCCAAAATCGCCCAAAATGGTGGGCTTAGGTTAGGAACCAAAAATCCCCAAAAAGGTGGGCTTAGGTTAGGAACCAAAAAGATTAAAAAAAACACAAAAAAAAAGTGGGCGTGTCCCAAGGGCAATGACCCCCCCACCATTTCCGGCGCCCAAGTATCCCACACTCTACTGTTATTGTTGAAGTTTAATATGTGCTGCTATCTTTGGAATTTTTTTAGAACCATTTGAGTTCAGTTTCTGTAGTAAATAAATCTTAGAAAATGTAATGTTTGCCGTCTTTGGCCGCTCTGTAAACTTCTGTCTGCTCTCGCCGTTGTTTGGTTCCTACTTACTACGCAGTGTTTTAGTGAGCTTACGCGTTGTTTAGTTTTGTTGTACTAGGTTATCATGTGTAATTTCACAGTTTATTTTTTAATACTGTTCTTTTTACAATAATGATTGTTGTGAAATTAAATCAATGAAAACGACGGCAGTTTGTTACAAAATGACAGGAGTGGCGACGGAACTTTTGTTTCGAACCTGAGTGATTCCAATATTAAAAATAAGTTTTTAAAAAAGCTTTTCTTACTAGTTTTGACCTACATAATGCTGTTGCTATTTGCTAAGCAATAAAATAAATAGTTGAGGCAATTTTGTACAAGTTGGTGTCAAAACTATTCATAAAAATTTATTTTTTACAAAAAACTTGTTTTTAAATTAAATTTTTTTGTAATGTATTATTGTGTCTAAAACATTTTTAAACCACTTAATTTTGCTTGTAATTATATAGACAACAAAAAAACAAGCAACAAATATAGGTCTTCTCATTGAAAATTTGTCAAAAATTCTTGTTTTTTCCGGTTTTTTGTTACGAATTTCAATTTTTTTTTCAGTAAATAAAAGTTTAAAAATATACTTAAAAATAAAAATATATGTTTTATTTCATACCAATCTATACTTTACTAACAGAAGAAACTACAAATAAAAAATCAGTCTTTTAGAACTGACAGAAATACTATTTTTTGAGTAAACAAATTGAAGTGCAATATTCACTCAAAATTAAATGGAGCTGATAGCAACACTAGGTCCCCAGTAATTGGAGTAGAAAGGGTTAATACTGTAGTTAAATTAGGACCAGGTCTTTCTGCCACGAATGGAAAATGAGTGTTACGAAGTTTTATCGAGTAAAGGATTAAATGTATTTAAGTGAATTCTATTTTGATGTATTATAAAAAGATGGAACCCAGTTTACTAAAATGCAATAGGTTTGGTTTTTTGAAGGTGAGAAATGTAACACCTGATCCATCTAGAGATCAGTAACAGCTACTGCTCATAGTGACGGTTAAAAACTGATGGAGGTGATTCAGTAAGAAAAGTGGAAAGTGGTATTGGGGAAATGACTGTTGGGGATTGAAAACAAAATAGATTGGAAATTGAAAAGTGGATACAGTATCTCAACAGTATTCAAATAAAGAAGAGACTAGACAATCAATTATAAAAAAGCAAGCATGAAAAACTTCAGAGGCATTATTTTTGTGGTTTTTATTACAGTAGCTTACAGTATCCAATTTCTTTCATTTGAGTACATTATCAATCCTTCTTTGTTTATTTAAAACTATATTATATAAAGCCAAATAAAATAGATTTTGAAGTAAGTATGGCTCCAAATCAGCCTATAATGATGTAAATGATGCGGGAACTCACACCTCAATGGTTTTCTCACGGCCTACCGTATTATCCGAGCTTTTGGTTATCCGAGGTCTGCTAGGTCCCAATTACCTCGGATAATCGAGGTTCTACAGTATAAATATTACTGTAGAATATTTATAAAAATATTTAAAAAATACAGAATATAAAAAACTGTAGTAACAAGTTTTGTTACTCTTTAGATATTCACACGAGCCCATAAGATTGACTGATTAATGATGGACTGTTTGAATAATGTTTACTCGAATCGAATAACCAAGAATTACACTTAGTATAATAATATACCATCTTTTTTAACGGAATAGTAAATAGGACGACTGAAGGTGTCTCAGGAAATATTTTCGCCTTCCTGCTGTCTTTGTTCGTCGACTCCAAGAAGGAATTCTCCTCATACTTTTAAAACATGCGCAAAAGATTTATCAACTCGCATATTTCCCGCATAACGTGTTAAATTGGTAGGCTAATTTCTGGAGTCACATTGAGTATTTGTAAAAGAATAAAACGATGGATTGCGACTAAACTAACCCGAATTCGAAAAAATGATGAAACCAACTAATTTTTACACGTTATGGTCATCAAGAAAAATGTGTTCATCTGTTTTATATGAACCTTCAAAAACTTTGTAGGGCCTACACTGAAGCAATAGAGGTCTATATTATTTCATTTCGCTTGTACTGCCGATGTAGGTCACAACAAACAAAGCGTGGGCCCCACTTTTACTCTTCTCTCAGACACACTCTAAGATTGATGCAACTGTAGGAATACATACAATATTATGTTATTGTAAATTATAAGTAATATACTTAGTATTTTAAAACTGCATCCGAGTTCGTCATTGTTAGTTTACTCATTTCAGCACAAATCTAATTTAAAATTTTTGTCGATTTCTGTTCGGATTATCCGGGTTTTTGGACTAGCAGGGTTCGGACTAACGAAGTTCCACTGTACGATAAAATATTTGGTAACAGAATTGATTAAACCAAATTCAAAAGTGTATACATTTTTAAAATGAAACTGATAAGTTAGACGATACTTATTATCTGGTTATAATTGAGCCAGTCACGAAGGAAAAATGTTAGTAAATTGAACAAAATGACCAACATTTTTATAATTTTCATTATCAACTCGAAGTTTGTCTATTTAGTTATTAAAAAGATTAATTTGTTATAAAAATATGTAATGATGATATCTTGTAGGGATATTAAGTTATTTAACATAATCGCTTGGATAAAGGATATTTTGGAACCAAAACAAGAACAAAGAGTTTTGAAAATCACAATAAACGATATGGGATGTTTTAAAAATAACAGTAAAGGATTAGAGGCATTTTCAAAATAACAATAAAGGATAAAAGGAGTTTTGAAAATAACAATAAAGGATAAGAGGCATTTTGTAAATAACAATAAAGAATAAGAGACGTTTGTTTAGAAAATAACAATAAAGGATAAGGAACGATTTTGAAAATAACAGTGAAGGATATGGGATGTTTTGAAAATAACAATGAAGGATTATAGGTGTTTTGAAAACAATAATAAAGGATAAAAGGAGTTTTGAAAATAACAATAAAGGATAAAGGACGTTTTGAAAATAACAATTAACGATAAGGGACGTTTTGTAAATAACAATAAAGAATAAGAGACGTTTAGAAAATAACAATAAAGGATAAGGAGCGATTTTGAAAATAATAATAAAGGATAAAAGGAGTTTTGAAAATTACAATAAAGGATAAGAGGCATTTTGTAAATAACAATAAAGAATAAGAGACATTTTGAAAATAACAATAAAGGATAAGGAGCGATATTGAAAATAATAATAAAGGATAAAAGGAGTTTTGAAAATTACAATAAAGGATAAGGGATATTTTTAAAATAACTATTAAGGAAAGAGATGTTTTGAAATAACAATAAAGGATAAGAGATGTTTTGAAAATAACAATAAAGGATAAGGAACGATTTGAAAATAACAATAAGGGGGGCGTTTTGAAAAGAACCTTGCAATATTTAATGGTGAGCACACAAAGAAATCTATCATCATCTTGCTTAAACTATTCCAAGTAAGTTTTGTGAAAACAGATTTCGATACAGTAAGCGATACAAATGAAATTCCAATAATATAAGGACAAAGTAAGCAGTTAACAAGTAAAGCTAACTATTAAAACAAACTTACTTTTTCTGTCAGAACTTGATAACATTTTTTTCTTCTTGATAACCAGTTTCGGTACTGTTTCTTCTTCCTCGATGTTTTGAGTTTCATTTTTCTGTAACATAATAAACTTTTATCCATATAACACAACAACATTCAAACTAAACCTTTCTAACAAATTTCAAGTCTCCTTTGCTTTTCTTGTTACAATTTATTGGTTGTTCTAATAAATACACAATGGATTGTATTCCGTGTTTCTGTAATATTCCATGTTTCTGTACATTTTAACCAAAAAAATTCAAGACTTTTTTGTAGGAATGGTGTAACTCTCGAAACAATACTATAAGAAGTGAAACCTAATGGGCTATAAGCGGACGCTTTCGTGATAGTTCACATAAAATTCACTCGGAGCGCCACCAGTCTTTTGCAGCGAAACTGACATTATAGACAGAGTTTAAATTTCGCCGCTACCAGACAGCGAATATATCTGACTCTTGCACTGCTTTGCACAAACTACTTTCAATTATTCTCCTTTCATCATTCCCAACGAAGATAATTTAGTTTTCGTCGTGGAGGGAGCGAGCACATGTTTCAATATTTTGCGCTCGTTGCAACTACAGTATATTATACAGTACTGTGTGTAGCAATAATTTATTATTGATAATGTTTTTAATATCCTAATTATAAAGTGTAGCATAAATTTAATACTTTTTTTAAATGAATATAAAAAATTTTTAAGTAGTAAATTATTTTTTTATAACTTACAATGCAAAAATTGTGTCCAAATACTGTACGCAAATTATCTTAAGTCTCCAATTAACATTATTTGAACACGAGTTTTCCCTAAATTTGATTTGATAATCTATTACTGTGAAATATTGTAAAAAAACTATTTCATAGAGTTTATATATATTTTTTAATGCCCCAGACCCGTTTTTGTTAAATTCTCGGTAATGTTGTTTTCGACTTCTTATGACCCCTCAGAAAATTAAATCCTGTATCCGCCCCTGACACATACATACATTGGAAAACAACATACTACACTCAAATAAAATATTACAATGCTCTTAAGAAACCAAGCATACAAAATTTACAAACTTAAAATTTAAAGATTTAATATAAATGCACTTCTAAAACCAGGTAAACTCTTTGAACTTGAAAGTACACTAAAAGAACAGGCCTTCCAAATTTTAGCTTTAAATGAAACAATAATTAGGCTACAGATGAAATTGCTATGGAGTTTGCTGAATTTTTAAAATTAAAACTAATAAAAGAATCATAAAAAATACTCCACACTTAGGGACTGCATTTGCAGTTTCCCCTAAAGCCTTTGCTTTAAAAATTGAAATGGGAATTTGGCGTTAAACGATCAAGAGAAACTGTAGGGAATTTGCTATATTTTGAAAATCTTTTGAATCAAATAAATTCCCACCAGAGTTCAGAATACAGTACTACAGAATTTCTGTAATCTTTGATATACTACTAAAACCAATCCAAACTCAATAAAACCTGATGATACATAAATTAAAAGACTTAAAAATAAGAACTAAAAAAACGGAATTTTAGCAGAAATTTAAAAATCTTCCATGACCTCAATGTTAAAAAAAAACTTGAAATAAATAAATATATATTATTTCTGGTTAACGTTAATATTAAACATTTTATGCAGTTCAATCAAACAGTTCACGAAAATTGGATACAAAACTAGAAACAACTATACGAGTCCGAAACAGCTGTAGGTGGGAGCGATTTCCCAAAAGTTCAGCCTTAAGAAACATTACCTTACATTTGTAATATAGATTGAAAAAAATAATGTTAATTAACGTTCTCTATCGCAAATAAAAATAAAAATTACAAAACTCCAAACATCCGACCATTAGAGTAACTTCACTAACAAGAACGCGACCGACGGGTCAGTTCCAACAGAGAAGGTACAGTCCACGCGCCGATGCTGCTATCGGTACCTGGTGGCCTCGACGCCAATTAGGCATTTTCGATTATTGAAAAGTGTAACCTCTGATAACATGGGGCTTTCGCTTTTTATAGTGTTGTTTCTTCAATGATAACAGTTAAGTTATGTGTAATAATTGGTTTGTTCAACCCGGCATCCTATACCAACACAGTAAACCCAACACTATTGCGGTTACGTATGCTGTTATTATCTTTAACTTAACTACAGTATTATAATTCATCCGATTGTTTTGATAGTGACACCATCCGATAAGGAACTAAAAGGGCTACAAAAAAGGTGTCTTGAAATTTTTGGTTAAAATGTACGGTTTTTAATTTATGTTTGAAAATTTCAAACAGTCGCCATTTTGAAATGCATGATTTTATATAATCGTTTATTCTCTAGATACAAATTATTTTGTAAAAAAAACACATACAGACAGACAGACGAAAAAGTAAGCACCGAAGACCATGTTTATATTGTGAAATATGTTTGTCCCAAGAACAAATCCGCAAAAAGGGACCAGAGAGTTCGGGGACACTGTATAAGATTGCCTTTACATATTCTGTTCCAATATTATTATATACTGCATGTATGTTTCAGAATGGGATGAAATATATTAACTTAAGAAAATAGGTTTAGCTTAAAGCCATGTATGTGTGTTTTAATTACAGCTTAAAAAAACAGGTTGTTATTTTAAAATCCTAAAGTTTATATTTTTTCCAACACTAATGTAAAAAATGTTAAAATCAAAGTCAAATGAAGTTATGAACAGCTGTTGTAACAATATTTAGACATCTTAAAATTAATTTAGAATTACATATTAAAACAAATTATATTTAAAAAAAATTTTTAACCAAAGGAATAAATTAGGATTATTTAAACGATATATCAAAATGTGTAGTTTTTATGCAGTAGACTGAAAGAATAGATTTTTGGTACAATGTCTTAAATTATTATTATTTCAATGTGTCATGTAACCCACTAAGGAAGTTTCACATCAAAAAGGGATAGGTAAAAAAGAATTTCCCTGTAAATGAAAATAATGGAACCATGTACCATAATATAAGTGCAAGCGATTTTTTAATTGTTTTTGTTTTTGCCTTATGGACTGGTTTTATATATATATATATATATATATATATATATATATATATATGTGTGTGTAAAAGTAATTACCTTTCTTTTATAATTTCCGCTCACAGTCCTTTTCTTTATTAATTTACTTGGTGACGATCGTTTCGCCTTTCAAATCAGGCATTTTCGAACCATAAACTTTTAGGCATTTATTTAAATGCGCGTCAGTTATTATTAAAAATTACGAACATTAAACACACAAACATATAATAAAACACTTACAACACATATAACTACACTTAAAACATCGCATTCTGTCACTATTTTGTTAGAAACTACGTAATGTGGTGTTCACTCGGTCATTTCTTAATCTGTACTGATAGATCTTGTGATGCGGGGTTCGTATTTTCTTCCTGAAGGGTTTGTAATCTGAGTATTTGATAGTTTAAGATATTCAAGGTCAAAGGTCACAAAAATTCTCTACAAATTTTATTCAAAACATTTTTATACGGTTAACCGTTTTTGAGATAGAGCGTGGAGAGCGTGCAGCGCTTACCCATACATAGTATAATGCAAGGCAAACCGTGAGTCCCAGTAAATAAAGCGAAGTATAAAGTTAATAAAGCTTTTACAAAATCCCTAATTATGATTAATATTAATTGTTTATTAATTAATACATAATATTAATCTATACTTATAAAAGCCAAATACCATTGACTCACTGACTCATCACAGTTTCTCCAAAACCACGAGGCCTACAAACATGAAATTTGGCACTAATTCTCTTTATAGGCTCTAGACGCGCACTAAGAAAGGGTTTCCGAAAATTCGAAATTTTAGGGGGGTTTTGGGGGGGGGGTCAAAGTTACTAAATCACGATTTATCAAAACCTACCAAACGGATTAGAATGAAATTTGGTATGTAGCTTCCTCTAGGGCCATAGATGCTCGCTATGAAAGGTTTTAAAAAATTCAAAGTTTTAGGGGGGTTTGGGGGGATCAAATTTACAAAATCACGATTTCTCTAAAACCATGGAACGGGTTGGAATGAAATTTGGTATGTAGCTTCCCCTAGGGCCATAGGTGCTCGCTAACAAAGTTTTTCAAAAAATTCGAAATTTTAGGGGAGGTTTGGGGGGTCAAAGTTACTACAAAACACCATCGAATGGATTGGAATGAAATTTGGTATGTAGCTTCCTCTAGGGCCCTAGGTACTCGCTAAAAAAGGGTTTTAAAAAATTCGAAACTTTGGGGGGATTAGAGGGGGGGTCAATGTTACTAAAAAGAAAACCCAACGGATTGTAATGAAATTTATTATGTAGCTTCCTCTAGGGCCCTAGGTTCTCGATAAGAAAGAGTTTTTTTAAAAAATCTAAATTTTATGGGAGGTTTGGGGGGTAAAATTTAATAAAAATCCACATAAGAAATACATAGTGTAATATATTTATTGATATAATATATTTTTTGTTAATATACATTTAACTTTGATTTGTCTATCCGTGCAAAGCCGGGTCGGGCTAGCTAGTTTATTAATATTTTTCATTTATCGAATACTGTACTTAAATACTTCGTGTAATTAAGTGAAACAATTTAAGTATAATTTAATGATATTTTAATCTATCTTATTTACATTTTAAGTAGAAAAAGAATTAAGAACAAGTCAACAAAGCTAAATAAACCTGTGCAGTTATCCAATCTTCCACCTACAAGTGCCGCAGCTCATCAACATATCAACCTTGTGCATTATCAAATTCGAACTTGGTTAGAGAATGATTTAGAACCCGAGGAATGGGGTTGGGTAATGCGAAATGAACTCCTGGAACCGATATCGACAATATTACCACCAGCTCCAAATGAACTACTAAACACAATATTTTGCAACTGCAAGAATGGTTGCGGTTCGCGCTGCGGTTGCAGAAAATCAGGGTTGCAATGCTTTTTAGCTTGTGGCCAGAGTAATGGGCAAGCTTGCCTCAATCCTTCATCGTATCAAAGCGATCTTGATGAAGAAAGTGCATTAGACCCCGAAATCATTGCAGAGTTCGAAACAAATATCCTTGATGACGAAGATGATGATATTGAATTGGAAATCTTCGAGCGACCGGAAGACGATGATGAAGAAGAAGAAAATTGACACTCATGTCCTTCAAATTATCAAAGTTTTTGTAAATCCTTCCCGCATTTGAACTTAAATTTAAATAAAGTTATGCAACACAAAATTGCTAAATACAGATAAAATTCAAATGTATTTACTTTATTCTTTTTCTACTTAAAATATAATTAAGATATAATTAAAATATACTTAAAGTATTTCACTTAACAAAATTTTTTAAATACACGAAGTAGGTAAGTATTATTACTAAACGAATAAATATTCGATAAATAAATATTTACAGTAATAAATACCATAAATATATATGACAATGCAAATTAATCATAATTATTGATTTCTTAAATGACCTTGAATATCATAAGACGCGGACACGAGATTTGAGACTTTTGAGACAACTTTTAGAATGCCAAAATAAAGGTTTATATGAGCTTATTATCTCTCATTCCGAGGTTGACCCTCTTTTTTGGCTTAAGTGACTGGACTAAAATAACAAGATGAGAATTAGGATTTTACAAGGTTTTAAATGATATTTTAACTTTGATGAAGAACTGTTCACTTCAGAAGGACAAAAAGAGATAGCAAAGGCGAATTTACATTTTCAGTATAGGGACAATGAGGCCACTTGTTATTGATTTAGCAGTAGTATCTGAGAATTGTTTACCTTTAAAGTAATTAAACAATAAGGTTTATATCACATGACCACTGTATGTTTTATTTTACTTACTAATTAATATTAAGAAAACTGCTAAATGAATCAAAACCATATTTTGGTTCAATGTTACACCGTAGGTACGCAACATTTTTAATGTGTTTAAAGTTCATTGAGGCCAGTAAGTAAGGTAAAACATTATTTATGGATAAACTAAAAATTCATTATAATATTATAGATGATTTCTGTCAATCTAGGGGACGGTTCAAAATATAGAGGAGCTATTAATAGATTAAGAAAAAAAGTGAAAACATTTAAATATTACTAGTAAACACATGTTTGCAAACACACCCCGTTCTATCACAACTAAACAGACAATAATCAAGCTACTAGTTTTCCAAATTAACTTTTGTTATAAAGTGAAAACATTTAAATATTACTAGTAAACACATGTTTGCAAACACACCCCGTTCTATCACAACTAAACAGACTATAATCAAGCTACTAGTTTTCCAAATTAACTTTTGTTATAAAGTGAAAACATTTAAATATTACTAGTAAACACATGTTTGCAAACACACACTGTTCTATCACAACTAAACAGACAATAATCAAGCTACTAGTTTTCCGAATTAACTTTTGTTATAAAGTGAAAACATTAAAATATTACTAGTAAACACATGTTTGCAAACACACCCTGTTCTATCACAACTAAACAGACAATAATCAAGCTACTAGTTTTCTGATTAAATATATTTATACAAAATTACTTAAACATCTACTTTTTTAGTATGTACATATTTAATTTTTTAAATATATATATTATGTACCTTATAACAAACTTGGGCTCACCCAAAAAAAAATCCTTGAGCAGCTCCTGCTCGCTGCATTTCATTTTCTAAACCTACAATTCACTGGTAAGCACTTTCCGTGCACTTCAAACCCATTAATTTAATTAATTAGTGTTTCAATTTGTAAGGTTAGCCAAATGTGTTTATGTTACATAAAAACCTAGACTTTTGCTATAATTTTATTCTCTACATCCCATGGGAGGCTGTTGTAAGGCCAAAGACTTTGTTTACATCAAAATAAATCTAAGAACGAACAAATTATATTTAATGCTAGAGTGTAAGTAGAAAGCAAACAAGTTTAACCTCCTGAACATACCTTCAGCGTTAGTTTCAGCGGCTTAGCGGTTAGTGGTACTTTTTCAGGAATACCGCTTTCCTGAAAACATTATAAAACCAAAAAGTTTAGTTTTAGTACAATAAGCCTATATTTCTTTAAACTAAAAATGTTGACAAAACACCTTAATTGTACAGCAAATCCCATTGTGTTTATCTAAACTAAAACTTGCAGCATTCAGTTACTTTAAGTTAGTAAATTAATTCTGCAGTATTCCTGTAGTCTCTGTTTCATAAATAAAGAACAGTAGAAAACCTGAACATAGAAAACTGTCACCAGACAGAAAACATTACATAGCAAAGTTTTGTGTTTATAGATAAAATAAAACCTGAACA
Source organism: Philaenus spumarius (assembly GCA_018207615.1). NCBI lineage: Eukaryota > Metazoa > Arthropoda > Insecta > Hemiptera > Aphrophoridae > Philaenus > Philaenus spumarius. The sequence goes on from JAGFPH010015681.1 coordinate 11,491, forward strand.
CAAAATCTAACGCGTTTCAACGACAATGTCGCCATCCTCAGTGATGCACGGGCTACAGTAACCAAACTATATTGTCGTTGAAACGCGTTTGAGGTTAGTAAAAGTATTTATTGTGAGATTTTGTGTTCAGGTTTTATTTTATCTAGTTACTTTCTCATAAGTCAAGATCATTAGTTATTTATTTTGTGTTCATGCCTATCTTAAGAATTGTTTGAGTTATCGGGGGGGAGGGGGCTATTTGCTGCTTTACACTGCACATTGCATTGGTTTAGAAATGATTGAGTTATCGGAATTATAACTTCATCTTTTATTATAGAATAATAACAGTAAGTTTGTAATCACAGGCTATGCGATCTTTAAATAAGTGAAACCTTCTATTTGTTAGAAATCAGAAGAGATAGAAAAAGGGTTTCTGTATAGCAACATATGCAGTTAGCTTTTGGCTATTGTAGAAGGTTGCCGGTTTACTCGGGTGGACAATATACTTGTAAAGGGGAAAGATCAAGAACTAGAAAAACTGAAGGAC
>JAGFPH010015683.1:0-16067 GCA_018207615.1 Philaenus spumarius
AATAATTTTAGGTTAGGCCTAGACGGACGAATCAACATTTTATGTCTATTGAGTATATTTACAATGAATGGATATTTAACTGTGTTTACCATCTTAGCTTTGATGTTATGGAAACAGTAAATATTTGTATAAAAAACAAACTAATAATAAACGGCAATTGAAAGATTAAAATTAGATGTACTAGTAAGCCCCCGTGAAAAATCACAGGCTGATTAATTAGATACACATCAGAAATACATCATGTAAAAAACAAACTATTTAAAAGCAACATTAAGGTCTATTTATCTAGGCCTACCTAACTATGATGACGGTGATTTTTAACTCGGTAGGCCTAAATGTGTACAATAATAAGGATTATAAAACTGAAGGCCTATTTGTTAAACATTTTTATTTACATACGTTATTATATATTTAAAGAAAGATAAAATACAATCTTTTAATTGCTTTTTCTTTCATATTGATAGATCAAATGATTTAGAAGTAAGTTATTAATATTATAATGAAGAAATTAATAATCGAATATGTGTATATGTTATACGAATAGGTACAAATGTTTCTGAAGTTCTATAACTCGTATTTAAAAAAATCAACTCCACAAGAAATTATAACGATTGAAGTTGTAAATAAAACCCCAAACTATAATCTACACTGGGTTTACAGATGATGGGTGAAACCAATTGTTAAACGAATGGGTATCTCCCTTCTTTAAATTTGTATAAACAAAATATATTTACTATAAAAGGTTGTATTTATATATAGTTTATAACCTTAAACCAAATATTATAACGTATATTATATCATACATTAGTTCTATAACTCGTATTTAAAAAAATCAACTCCACAAGAAATTATAACGATTGAAGTTGTAAATAAAACCCCAAACAATAATCTACACTGGGTTTACAGATGATGGGTGAAACCAATTGTTAAACGAATAGGTATCTCCCTTCTTCAAATTTATATAAACAAAATATACTTATTATAAAAGGTTGTATTTATATATAGTTTATAACCTTAAACCAAATATTATAACGTATATTGTAGCATAAATTAGTTCTATAACTCATATTTAAAAAAAAAAAATCACAAGAAATTATAACAATTGATGTTGTAAACATAACCCCAAACAATAATCTACACTGGGTTTACAGATGATGGGTGAAACCAGCTGTTAAACGAATAGGTATCCCTCTTCTTTAAATTTGTATAAACAAAATATACTGAATATAAAATGTTGTATTTATATATAGTTTATAACCTCAAACCAAATATTATAACGTATATTATAGCATACATTAGTTCTATAACTCATATTTAAAAGAAATTAATTTCGTAAGAAATTATAACAATTGATGTTGTAAACATAACCCCAAACAATAATCTACATTGGGTTTACAGATGATGGGTGAAATCAGCTGTTATATTATATGTTACTCACGTACGTACGTATATACGTACGGACGTACACTCGCTTTTGTAAGAGTTAATTATGGTAAAAGAATTGAAGAAAAGGCTGGATGAACTTTGTTCCTGACGGGGGTCCCACGACCGCACACATTTACTTTTTGCTCCACGTAGATTGAATATCAGTCAGTCATTCAGTTAAGACAAAGCCTTTTGTATATCTATATATATAAAATCCAAATACCACTCACTCACTGACTCATCACGAAATCTCAAACACCACTGAACGTATTGAAATGAAATTTGGTATGTAGCTTTATCTAGGGCCGTAGGTGTTGGCTAAGAAAGAGTTTTAAAAAAAATCGAAATCTTAAGGGGAGTTTTGAGGTCAAAGCTACTAAATCACGATTTCTCCAAAACTACCAAACGGATTATAATGAAATTTGATATGTAGCTTCCTCTAGGGCCCTAAATGCTCACTTAGAAAGATTTTCAAAAAATTCGAAATTTTAGGGGTGGTTGGGGGTGTCAAAATTACTAAAAATCTCCATAAGAAATTCATAGTGTAATATATTTATTGATATATATATATTTGTTAATATACATTTAACTTTGATTTGTTTATCCGTGCAAAGCCGGATCGGGCAAGCTGGTATATTTATATAGATTATAATGAAGTCGGTGTAAATCATTTAAAAGTTGTACTCTTAAAATTGTTTATCTTTATGGGTATGAGTTAAATCGGTAAATGATCTGAAGTGAACCATAGTCTACTACATACATAATATATTAATGTTGCTTAAGGAGGAATGGTGTGATGTTATTACACACAATATAATGATGTTCCTTCAAAACTAAATCAAATTATTAAATGTTTTCTAGAATTACAACATGGCCGCGAGTTATACTTTAATGGCAGATTGTGCAGAAAATAACGTCGCAATAAAATCATACGGATTTATGTAAATTAAATGATGTTTGCATCTCTTTAATTCCCTTGAGCGATTCCGTAACTATAAAAGCATTGTCGTTGTCGCTGTCGTTGTTGTTGTCTTTATAATCATTTCGAATTCTCGAAACCAGTTTAACTTGTTTTTGTAAATGTACTGCTATTAAACTTTTCCTTACATTCTCCATTGTCTGTCTGTGTGTTTGCTTGGGAACCGTGATCGTATTTAACAGTTGAAAAATCTGCTTTTCTAACGAATAAAGTTGTTATAGTAACAAAAATACAACTTGATTTTACGATAGAAACGTAAAACTGGGCCCGTTTGTAGGCAATGTGTGAGTGAAGGTTTTAGGTGGGAGAGTAATCTCAAAACCGCGTCACAATACAAAATGGTGGATTTACTGGATAATTCTAGGGCGAGAGGCCGACTAAACCACTTAAAAAATTATAACTTAAGAAAAATAAGCTTGTTTGAAGTATTTTTCCTGTTTTATTATTTTTTCAATGTAATAAATATAACAATATATATCTATATATATAAACGCAAAATACCACTCACTCACTCACTCACTGACTCACTCATCACGATTTCTCAAAAACTACCGAACGGATTGGAATGAAATTTGGTATGTAGCTTCCTCTAGGGCCATAGGTGCTCACTAAGAAAGGCTTTGAAAAATTCAAAATTTTAGGGGAGGTTTGGGGGGGATCAAAGTTATTAAAAATCGATTTCTTCAAAACTACCGAATATTTGAAAACCTTTCTAAGCGAGCACCTATGGCCCTAGAGGAAGCTACATACCAAATTTCATTTCAATCCGTTCGGTAGTTTTTGAGAAATCGTGATGAGTGAGTGAGTGAGTGGTATTTCGCTTATTATATATATATATAGATATACATGTATATATTTATGTATATATGTGTTCGCACTCTAGCGGCCGCATTTAAGTCCGATTTGGTCCAAATTTGGTACGTTGGTTGTTTACGTCGCTTCCCAAATCCAACAACCAGAAAGAAGTACGTTTTTTGACCTGAAGTATCTATTTTTTGAGATTTTTCCTACGATAATGATTTTTCTTAGAGTTTCTTCTAAAATTATAAATTGGCTGTTATTCTGCACATTTTATTTGTTCAAGTGACCTTATAACTCAAAACCTTATAGCGACCTTGGTTCTCCCAAAATCGATCAAATCGTAAAATACGGTAGATTCTACCGTGCGGTTTGCGTGAGAAGCACGCAATGCATCCTGTGTTGAAGATACTCCCGATAAGCGGAATGGCGTGCGAAACACGCAATGCTTTGTATATTGAATGACGTGCGAACCAATATGGGGAATGACGTGCGAACCATTTTGCAGCTATTCAGCACCGTCGTGAATAGACCTATTTCCCAAATTGTTGGTTGTACCCTAAAACATATGCCTATAAACTTAATTTTGGAAATTCGCTCAACTCACATCAGCGGTTCAGCTGCTTGGTCGAATTATTTTATTTCCTAACATTCATATTGCACACTACAATCTGTACAGTGAATAGAAAATGTATCGTTCTTTTCTAAATAGACAATTTAGTTAAAAGCTTTCCACCTTTTAGCGGATATCAAAGAGTGTTATTCTTGTAATAAAACATGTATAGAATTGTTAAAGGAAGTAGGTTATAAAGAGAAGTGTGCAACAGATAAGCATTCGAAATAATTCCAGTGATGTGTAAAGGGCAGATAGCTAGGGGCAGGAGAGATAATATATAGGACCAGCTTTATAAACAGCTGATGGATACTCTTGTAATCATTTCAAAGTATATTCATTTCAGAGTCGTGGAACATAATAGCATTGCAGAAAAACTGTTCAAACACACTATATTGTTTGACAGAATACAACTTGAACACAGAATCTCACTAATACGTCTACTACTCCATACCATCTACACTAATCAAACTGTAACTAAAATAAGGGGGCGTGGCTTAAACCTACGTTACCATAAAATTAACTATATAACTTAAACAAATATATGTTTTATATTAATCAAGAATTTTTTATTGTAGCTCTTGTGTTACCGAAGATTGCGACATGTTTAAACAGTCGCCATTTTGAAACGGATTATTATACCCAGTTTGTTATTTGTGTCACACTAGTTCTTCATATTGTTGAGTAATATGCAAAATTCCATCTCGATCCGCCTAGCAGTTGTTTATTGAGTGTGACAAATTAAACTTTGCACCCGTGACACACAACGTTTTTCCTACACGTACATTTTAAATTTGTGTTTTAGTTATTAAAAAGATCCGTTTTACAGAAGTTAGTTCCATAACAATCAATGTTTTCAAAACATAGACTACATCAGCTGTTTACATTTCGTACAGTGCGCAAAGTAAACAGCTGGAGTGCGAAAGTGTTACTTTTGCAGCACTCCAGCTGTTTAGCCGTGTTATAAAGTAAAACAAAGTGGTATTATTTTAAATTTTCCGCTTACACGCTTCCTCAGCAAGGGATATTTAATTAAATTACTAGTGAAAAAACATGGAGCAAGACCGGAATTTGAACTCGGTACCTTTGTAACCCTTTGCGTAGCGCGCTGAACACATGTAGGGCCTACTTTAGTTTGCGCGCTGCTGTGAGTGTGGAAAAACGCGCTTTATTAGCTGTAGGAAAAAATATTTAGTAAAAACCAAACGACTGATAGTTTCCGGAGATTAATGTTTGTACCCCGTATAACCCGTATACTGAGCCATCTCCGAAGTGATTACTGAATCTTTCTTGACCTTCAAGTACTTACAGATGATTAGTAAAATACATACCAACCAGATCAGATAGATGATATTACAAGTTTGTGTTTTTGAGGGTAAAACGTGTGTAAGGAATGTTTTCTATTGTGTGACACACACTTGGGTTATAAAATACAGTTTAGCTTCGGATCTGTTTGTTATAGACAGTGACGTCATAACAGGACCTATTTACTTCAGATTCGGCAGTAAAACGTCGCCTTTACTTGCTCGAAAATGTTTATATTTGGACTTGATACTGTTTAAATAACCGGTTAAAGAATATACGGTTCTTTACGGCTTCGACACCCTTGTTGAAAGGCGTATAACATAGTGTGTTCGGAAAAAACATGATTTCATTTATAAATGATGAACTCAAGTATCCGTAGGAGACATACTGCCCTATACGGAGACGAGTCCGGGACATAAATAAACATTGATTTTTTTAAACTCATTTCGAGTATTTGTATCCATAGCCCAGGCAGCAGGGAGTTAAAAATGAAGTTACCTGGAAAAAAAGCGGGAGAGATGGAACTTGCTAAGATACTACATTTTGACATCCTAAAAAAAGTTTTGTATACAAATTATAGAGAATTATATTCTCTAAAACTTTTGTTTCCAAAATTTGTCCGTGAAATAAACAGTTTTTGAGTTAAGAGCCATCTTGTGTTGTGTATTTATAAAAACTGCATGAATGAGCTATCATCACCTGAAAGTGATGAATTATTTTTTATAATTTTTATCGTATTATTGAACTATTTTTGCTATATTATTTGTTTTGTAATAATAATAGTAATATTATTGTTATTATTATTCATTGTACTAGCTTCCACACCACCCGTGAGATAAAGTTATTGGGATTTTTTTTACTGTGGTTTTATTTACGTTTTGTCCCACGAAGAAGTTCAAACGTTTGATTTTATATAGATTGCCTATTAATTCATCGATCTTTTTGAAACTTTACAATCCCCACAACAGAGGCTTCAAAAATGTTCTATGGAAATTTTAGCAGTACAAAACTTGCTGAAACAAAATGGTGGAATAATGAAAATTTTTTAAATTTTCTCCCTCCAAAAATTAGTTTTTTGAGTTGGTACCAGATTTTTTCAAGCGTCACCTAGTCCATAATTTATACGAGGATGATCCGGACAGAAGAGTGGAATTTTGTTCCCGGATTATCGAGTATCATGAGTTAGATCCTGATCGGCAAGCTCGAATTGTTATCTCAGACGAGTTCACTTTTTACCGTAATGGTGTAGTAAATAGGCATAATTATAATTATTACAACACCAACAATTCTTGAAAAGACTCTACTCAAATCTACTTTGGGCGGCTGTGAGTGTAAACGGGGTGTTACCTTACGAAATTTCGGACAGTTCAATATCTTGAATTAGATATGCACAAGTTTTAAGTCGACATGTCTGGTCTTATTTTATGGTTCCAGAAATGAACCGAGCAAATTTCCAAAAAGATGGAGTTTCGCCTCATTTCAGAAATCCTGTCAAGGACTTGCTTACTAAATTGTAACCTTAATGGGCGTTGGATTGGTCGTGGAAGTGATTTTTTGGATTGGCCAACTGAAGTTATTTGGGGGAAAACGGAATTGGCCACCATTTTCCAAGATGGCGGCGTAAGCTCAAAGTGTTGGGAGGTCGCAAACTTAGTATGTATTTTAGGATGTCGAAATGTACTATCTTACCAAGTTCCATCTCTCCCGCATTTTTGTTGCCTGGTCAACGTTCGTTAATTCGACTGCAGTCGAGGTGCTTGGCCGCTTAATGTTGAGTAATGTATGTGTCAAGTAATGTACATGTTCTTAGTGTTTAATGTTTGACGATCTCAAATAGAGTTATTATCTCATGATGGGAAACGCGTAATAAGGAAATATAGAAGTCACAGTAAGTACTTGATGTTATTAAACATTGATTACCCGGTTTGCGGGGGAGGACGAAGAGTCCGGCTGTCACTTAAAGAAGATGAGGACTCTTAGTCTGCCTTGGAAGGTGAAAGTTTGACATGGTTGTGACAATGATATATGTTTACAGTGATTATCGAGTAACTAAATTCTTTAGGCTACTATTTACGAATTGTCATTGTAAAGATGAGCTATTGCAATGATTCTTATGGCGAGACCTAAGGTCGAGAGTGGTCAATGAGCACCAATCATGGTCCCCAGAACACGTTTAGGGGAGTCATTAACAATGTTATACAAACATGGTGCAACTCTAAAAAGTACTTACCAATAGCATACATTTACTACAACCTTGTATAAACTACTCCGATGTTGGTCAGAATTGGTTAGAAACTGTGCCTGGTTTGTATTACACTAGCTGGCCCGATCCGGCTTTGCACGGATAGACAAATCAAAGTTAAATGTATATTAACAAAAAATATATTATATCAATAAATATATTACACTATGTATTTCTTATGGGGATTTTTAGTAATTTGGCCTCCACAAACCACCCCTAAAATTTAGAATTATTTTAAACCCTTTCTAAGCGAGCACCTAGGGCCCTATAGGAAGCTACATACTAAATTTCATTTCAATCCGTTCAGTGGTTTTTTTTAGTAACTTTGACCTACCAAATCCCCCTAAAATTTCGAATTTTTTTAAACCCATTTTAGCGAGCACCTAGGGCACCAGAGGAAGCTACATACCAAATTTCATTCCAATCCGTTCGGTGATTTCTTTTAGTAACTTTGACTCCCCCAAACCTCCCCTAAAATTTCGATTTTTTTTTAAACCGTATTTAGCACATACGGCAATAGGGGTAGCTACATACCACATTTCATTCCAATCCGTTAAGTAGTTTTAGAGAAATCGTGATTTAGTAACTTTTACCCCAAAACCCCCCTAAGATTTCGAATTTTTTGAAACCTACTCTTAGGCAGCACCTACGGCAATAGAGGAAGCTACATACCAAATTTCCTTCCAATCCGTTCGGTGATTTGTTTAGTAAATTTGACACCAAAAAACCTAAAATTTCGAATTGTTTGAAAACCTTTCTTAGTGAGCACCTATGGTCCTAGAGGAAGCTACAGACCAAATTTCATTCCAATCCGTTCGGTGTTTTTTTTAGTAACTTTGAATCCCCCCCCCCCCCCCAACCTCCTCTAAAATTTAGATTTTTTTTAAACCTTTCTTAGTGAGCACCTGTGGTCCTAGAGGAAGCTACATACCACATTTCATTACAACCCGTTCAGTAGTTTTAGAGAAATTGTGATTTAGTAACTTTGATCCCCCCAAACCCTCCCTAAAATTTCGAATTTTTTGAAAAAATTTCTTAGTGAGCACCTATGGTCCTAGATGAAGCTACATACCAAATTTCGTTCCAATCCGTTTAGTAGTTTTTGAGAAATCGTGACCAGTGAGTCTGTGGATTTGGCTTATATATATAAGTTTTAGATTTGTAATGTAATTCCTCTAAATTAAGAAAACCTAAGCAACACACGGCATAAATTAACACAATAAAAATCAGTTTAGGACACTTTATTGCTTTCAAATCAAATCTCTGCTGAATGTAATGCATTATATGCGACGTGAAGGGTCGTATCAAGTTATACAAGAGTTCCTTTTATTGCAATCACTTTGTTTCTATTGGTATTGCTTTGTCCTTTCCTTAACATTCGATTCGCTATAAACCTGGTTTTTATAGACTTATTTTTATAATCTTTATAATGTAACAAAAATGTGAATATTTTAATTGGTCACTATTACTGTATTATTTTTCATAGTTTAGGTATTCATAACACACTCAAGAAGAAAATAATTCGACCACGCAGCTGAACCGCTGTCGTGAGTTGAGCAAATTTCCAAAATTAAGTTTATAGGCCTACGCCTATGTTTTAGGGTTTCAACTAACGATTTGGGAAATAGTTCTATTCACGACTTTGTTGTATAGCTGCAAAATGATTCGCCCGCCATTTCGCATATTGGGAGTATTTTCAATACACAATGCATTGCGTACTTCGCACGCCATTCCGCATATTAGAAGTATCTTCTATACACAAAGCATTGGGTGCTTCGCACGCCAACCCCACGGTAGAATCCAATACATGGCTTTGAACCGATTGTTGGATTTTTTTGGTTAACGAGCTCGTCCGAGCGATGTAGACAACCAACTTGTGTACCAAATTTGAACCTAATCGGACTTAAAATGCGGCCGCTAGAGTGCGAACACATATATACAGAACATGATCGGTGCCAATTTGCTACTCCCGACCTTAGGTCTTACCATAAGGGTCATTGCAGTAGCTCATTTTTCCTATGGAAATTCGCTAACAACGATTCAAACATGTAACAGCGGATTTCGTCCATGAGCTGTAACAGTTCGAAACAACTTAAGTAAACATTAAAACGTGTCCAGTTATGTATAAAACGTCTACTGGTCCCCTATGCTACGTATTAACACAGTACACAAATTATTTTAAAGCGTTTTCCGTCAAATACTTGTTTTTAAATAATTTATAGAAAGTGAAACATACTAAAATTTGAAATATGTAAAGCTAAACAATAAAATAGTTTGATTTAAAAAGCAAGAGATATTCATTTTAATACTTCAACATATTACAGCGTCCCTCGGAATGTAATACAATTCACTTTGGAATTCCTTTGTTTCTGACAACTTGTTGTAATGTGAAATACGTTGTGTAGATTGTTACAATCAGGGCGAACAGAACCAGTGTTTTGTTCGTGGTTTAGAATTTAACAAGTTGATGGAAGCGAGTGATGAAATAATACTAAAATAAGTTGTTGGACGCAACCAAGGAAAATACAAATAAAATGGCTGCAGAATCGTTAACTCCCATGTAAACAACACTAACAAACAGTGTAATGTTTACAGCTGTTTCGGAGAAGGAAATGCAATGTCTTTAGCTAATATAAAAATGACAAATGTACTTTGGTGTCGCGACACGTGACACCTACTTGTGACGGATGATGACTGATTGTTTTGTCGCGACTGCTAAATGTACTCCAAGATTAATGTTAGCTCTACTTTATTACTTCCAAGTGTGTCTTAGCTGAAGTAAATATGACAGTGATGAAAGAAGATATAATACGCGGGATAAAGTGAGAAAAATGGGGATTAGGTTGAAAACAAATCTTATTTGCAATACTTTAAAACAAGTGAAATTTCGTAGGTTCTAGAAACAGTTGATTTTACGCATTGCTCTATTTGCATTTCATATACTATAAGATCAAATGAGATTAAAAATAGTTTACTTCCTTCTTGACAGCTAAGACAAAAATTAGGAATACAAACGGAAAAACTATATTTTAAACTATAACTAACAAGCTTGGGCTAATGCTCTGAATTATTGCAATTTTAACATGCAAGTTGGAACTCCTATTAATTTATATATACAGGCCTACTGACGATGAAAAGTTGAGTGAATTTTAAAATAATTCGACCTCGCAGCTGAACCGCTGACGTGAGTTGAGCAAATTTCCAAAATTAAGTTTACAGGCCTATGATTTAGGGTTTCAACCAAGAATTTGGGAAATAGGTCTATTCACGACGGTGCTGAATCGCTGCGTGTTTGTACGAAATATGTTAGTATAATTTGTTTGCGCCTAAACCTCCACCTTCGTTACACTCACTTTGCACCTCGATCTTGTGGCCTCGGGTTGTGGACTGATTCGCTTTGCTCGCAGAGTACAAACTCAGCCGTTGGGTAAGATCTCCATTATGAGCTTCGCTTCGCTTTCATCGTAACAAGTCACCCGTCTGCCTCGGATGAGAAGATGCCCCGAAGGTAATATCCCTCAAGTGGCTTTGGTTTGGACAGGGTACTTTTATGGTAGTTTACGTTTTGATCGATTTTGGGGGAACCAAGCGAGCTATAAAGTCGCGTAAAAAACAAAATGTGCAGAATAACATCCTACATTTATATTTCTAGAACAAACTCTACAAAACATTTATTCTCGTAGGAAAAATCTCAAAAAATAGTTACTTCCTGTCAAAAAACGTGCTTTCGTTTGTTGGATTTTTTTGGCTAACTTAACTCGTCCGAGTGACAACACAACCAACATTTTTTTAGATTTTTCCTACGAGAATGTTTTTTTCTAAAAGTATAAATCTAGGCTGTTATTCTGCACATTTTGTTCCCCCAAAATCGATCGAAACGTAAAATAACATAAAATTACCTGGTTCAAAGCCGAGTGGTGGATTTTACCTAAGGTGCAAAATCTACATCTTCTCATCCGAAGCCGAGGGTGAGTTTTTATGCTGCGAGCCAAGCGAAGCTGATAACCCGAAGGATACACACCACTTTTTCCACTGGGAATATAACGAAGGAGCTCGTGAGTCGAAGCTGGAGGCTTAGGCGCAAACAAATTCTACTAATATATTTCGTACAGGTATATAAATTTAATTTTGGAAATTCGCTTAACTCACTTCAGCGGTTCAGCTGCGTGGTCGAATTATTTATTGTTTTCAATACAATTATTTTGGCTTACTTCGTTCTTCAAAAGAAACTACATAAGCAAACAACTACAACTACAAACAACAAACTGCAATGCATAAAATACTCTGGAGCGAATCACTTCACTCTCATAATGTTGTGTTGGTATTTCATCAGAGATCTACTTATTTATTTTCAAACCATAAAGTCCCACTTTATATTGACGAAGGCTGACAAGTTTGAATTATTTGGGTTTTATACAGTAGTCGAGGGGAGTGCCATATAGAATATTTTTGTATTTTAACTTTAATAGCTAGAGTGGTAAAGTGCAGTGCATGCAATTAAATCACATCCGTATCTATTACTGTGTTGAAACCGTCCACTAGTCTACCATCAAACTAAAACCACTCAAACTGTTTTACTAATTATTCATGAAAATAACTTTTAATTACATTGCAAACTTACTGAATAGTCTTATGTTGTTGAGCATTTCTTTAAAATAGACAAAATTCAGATATCTCAAAACAATCTTCTTTTCCATAATATTATTGCATAGCCTGTTACATAACAGATATCAAATATGACAGTGATAATATGGAGGATCAGTGATTTTGTTTTTTAGACAACTGACAAACAGACAGACAGGCAGATAGTTGACCTATGTTATGTAGGAATATTTAATTAAATACAGTGAGTTAGGCAGTTAATGACCAGAAATACAAAGACGCTGGTAGTTATAATTTGGTGGTACTAGGAGGTTGTACAATCATTGCTCAACCTTTGCACAGTAGATTGCCGGTTCTGGTAGGTTGCACAATCATTGCACAGTAGTTTGCCTGGTATGGCAGGTTTTACAACCATTAAACAAACGAATGATCCTATGGGGTTCCATTTTTCTATTTCAGATTCGATACCTCGAAAACCACTAAACCCATTAATAAATCCCCATAAACCTACAAACACCACCGTATTAACTGACCGTCCTATAATACACGTTGTGCAACTCTCCAGACTAAATATAAAATCCCGTCCTCAGAATCAGGTTGTCCTAGAGCAGGTAAACTTTGGCCTACAAAATGCCCAACTCGACTTCTGCGGAACTATAACTGTCCAGAGCCGAACTTTTAACAACGCTTAACTTTTAAGGGCTGCGCAAATTTACTTTAACGACGATGTAGATACGGACATATATCATAACTTATACAGAACTTTTGTATCTTATATTTACATTTTAAAAAAAAATGTCCGTGAAATGAAACATGGACTGAACATATCTGCGGAGTATTGATTTAAGTGTATCCTGTGGGTGTTGACAATATGTTTAACTACTCTTAGTTTTTTGTTTTGCCTTTATTAAATTAGTTTTTATTTTGAAGTTAGATTGTAAAGTAAAATATTTTTAGTTGTAAAGTATATTTTACAAAAAGAGTATTGTAAAGAAATCGTTAACACACTGAATTATTAGCGGAGTTCCATAGGAAATATGAGCTGTTGTAGTGACTCTTATGGTGAGACCTAAGGTCGGGATTGGTCAATGAGCACCGATCATGGTCCCTAGAATACGTTTGAGGTTTCATTAAATTTTATATATATATGTGTGTGTTCATTAAAATTATATATAGATTATTTTACACTGGGTCCAAATTTTTTATCTTTGAGTTTGTTACCCAACACATCAAACAGCCGAAAACACGTTGTACTCCAGAAATCATTTATTTTTAATATTTTTCGGGGCTTAGCTGAAACAATAAATAAGACAGATTATTCAGCACATTTTGGTTTTTACACGACCTTAATTAAAGCCCTTCTGGTTCCCATAAAATATTTCCGAAAAATGTATGCTCATCCGGCAACGCTGTAATATCTATCATCTTGGAAAACATGGCTATAATTATTTTCCTATTTACTTTTTTGTTTGTTTGCCTTACTGGACTGGGTATAAATATTTCATAAATACCTGTGTATCACTTTTTTGTGCTGCTTACAGTCCTGTTTAATGTCTCTATATTTAACGAGACAACTTACGTTTCGCCTTTCGATCAGGCATTTTCACGTCAAATTTTGACGTGCATTAAATTAATGCTAATTATTGTTTATGGATTTTAAAAATGACTTGAAAATGCCTGATCGAAAGGCGAAACGTACGTTGTCTCGTTAAATATGGCGACATTAAACAGGACTGTGAGCAGCAGAAAAGAGTGATACACAGGTATTTATGAAATAATTATTTTCCGATTCAACTTTTAGTTTGTTTGTTTTTGTTTTTTTTTTTAAGTGATAATTTCTATTGGCCCGTTAGGCACTTTCACTTGACTATGTTTCTGAAATGTCCCGTCACGCAACTTTTTACGTAGACACAAGTCAGAGCGTGGAGAGGGACTAGGTGATACATAGTACATATATAGACAAGTAACCGCGTGGGAGTGAATAGACGATACATAGTAGCCTATATAATAATACGTTATAATTATTATAATATTAATATATTATAGTAATATTATCTATATATATAAAAGCGAAAACCCACTGACTCACTGTCTCACTCATCACGATTTCTCAAAAACTACTGAACGGATTGAAATGAAATTTGGTATGTCGCTTCCTCTAGGGCCATAGGTGCTCACTAAGAAAGGGTTTGAAAAAATTCGAAATTTTAGGGGGGTTTTGGGGGGGACCAAAGTTATTAAATCACGATTTCTTCAAAACTACCTAACGGATTGGAATGAAATTTGGTATGTAGCTTCCTCTAGGGCCATAAGTGTTCACTAAAAAAGGTTTTTAAAAAATTGGAAATTTTAGGGGGGTTTTTGGGTAAACATGACTAAATCACGATTTCTCCAAAATTACCCAACAGATTGGAATGAAATTTGGTATGTAGCTTCCTCTAGGGCAATAAGCGCTCTCTAAGAAAGGGTTTCTAAAAATTCGAAATTTAAGGGGGGTTTGGGGGGATCAAAATTATTAAATCACAATTTCTTCAAAATTACCGAACGGATTGGAATGAAATTTTGTATGTAGCTTCCTCTAGGGCCATAGGTGCTCACTAAGAAAGGGTTTGAAAATTTTCGAAATTTTAGGAGGGGTTTGGGGGGATCAAAGGTCCTAAAATCATAATTTCAGATCTTTTATTATTATGACAATAGTAGTGCTTTTATTATTTGAGATCTATATATATAAAAGCCAAATACCACTCACTGACTGAACACTTAAAAATAATACAATTACGTTAAAAAGACGAAAAATACCAACCACCACGGGCAAAGCCGTACGGGTCAACTAGTATTATAATAATTATACGAAAAATAGTGACCATTATAATGTAAGCATTATTTATTTAGTGACTAATGATTTTGAGTGAGGTATTAGTGTATGCACTCTACATAGAACTCTAAGAATAATTCAATATGTAAGGGATAATTATAATAATTATTATATTTGTGCGTTTTAAGTTTTGTAAAGAAGATTGATTTTTGTCTAATTGAAGTAAGTTTAGAAAAAATTTTACATTTTGTACATTTTCACAAAGAAATATTTTACATTGTTTTATTTTACTGTAACTTATTATTACTCATAATATGCAATTTAACTTCATATTACAACAATGGAGGTCATACACGTTAATGGAGTATCTATTTCTCACAGAGTAGTCTCTTCTAGGCCAGATGGCCAATGCTTATTCTACTCTTTGGATTTAATTGTACATGACACTGATTCAGTGTTGTTGAGTTGAGGACTGGAGTTGTTAGTCATGTTTCAGACGATGGTCTTCAAATTTATCAACTTCCAACCCTATCAGAACAGTTCCAACCCTATCATCTGATGCAGTTCGGTAAAAAAAAAAAACACTGTCTCAAAATACACACAGAATCAGCTAAAATACATTAAGATGTAACATTTTCTGTAGGTAACCATATTATTGCAACATCGAACATTGTCCTGTCAGCTAATAGTATATTATATATAGACAAGTAAGCGCGTGGAGAGGGATTAGATGATACATAATATATTATAATACGTTATAATACGTTATTATAATATTATAACAATTATCGCTTTAATATTGAATTGTTCTTGGAAGTCTATGTAGAGTGCATACAAGTAGTGTAGAAACAAGAGTTCTGGTCCAAATCTGACCTTTTGACCCCAGGTCACCTGACCCTTGCCCCCAAGGTCAAGATAACAAATTTCCCGTGACTAATTGACCGTGACGCGATAACAAATTGAGCGTGACTAATTGTTTTAGGTCACGTGGCCCTTGACCAAAGGTCACCAGATAATAAATTGGCCGTGACGCGATAACAAATTGAGCGTGACTAATTGTTTTTACGGTCGATCGAGCGTGTAATCGTAATATATACGGGTCGTTGATAAAAAGTTACGGTTCGTTCGATTGACGTCAGTATCGAATAGATTCTTGGAATCTATCGATTTCTAAGAATCGTATACGTGTTGACGCCAATAGTTCTGGTTCTTTAAGAAAATGTTAACACAGTATGTTTCAAAAGTTTAATTACATTTTCATATAAAGTGTTATAATGTATATAAAACA